>PQWD01002658.1:83374-112980 GCA_019425675.1 Leucinodes orbonalis
TATTAGACAGATGACGCCATCTCTTCTGATAATTATTAAAATATATTATTTTCCTATTATCATAAAAATATATATATACTAAATATTTTTTGTATTTTTATTACTGCTGTTAGTATTTCAGAAGAAATTAAAATAAAAATTTTTTAAGTTGCTGTGTTGCGCGTGCCCAGTACGCATGCCGTGTGCTGCTGGCGCGGCTGGCGCGATGTGGCGCGTGCCCGGGGGCCGGTGGCGCGCGCCCGCCGGCGCTTGCCGGGGCCGAGGCACGCGCGGGCGCTGGGGCTGTTACCGCTCCGCATGCACCGGCCCACACGCTGTCAGTACCACACCGACACTTGGTGCAGCACACCTTACGATATACATTACACATCCATAATAAGAATTCTTATTTACACATTGATTATTTTTACGACCAATTTGGTCGAAGGTCGAGGACGTCGGCGACTACACAAGGGTTCATTCCTGCATAAAAACATTGTATGCATGATGTCTGTTTGTAATGGTCTGGGTGTTTTTCTATGTATAATATGTATTATTTACAAAAAAAAATGTATATAAGTATTCGTTTATCCGCTTGTTATATATGATTACTTACCATAATACAGGCTTCGCGCCTTAACTTGAGGTTAGATGCGCTGTGTGATTCATGTATTTATTATTGATATAAAACCTTTAGTTATATTAGTATCTTCAATATATTTTATACTAAGCATCATTAACATTAAAAAAACTACAGAAACAATATTATTCAGACTCATAATTTATAAAGATGTGTAACACTAAACCTTTGTTATAAATAATTTCAAAATTACTCGTAGTTCAATGACAAAATACGTTATCCGATGCCTCTTACCGTGAAGGAAAATCGTGAGGAAACTTGTAACTGTGAAGAGAATTAAAGGATTTGCGTGAAGTCGGCCAATCCGCACTGGACCCCCGTGGACTACAGAGGCCTATACAACTATCGGTAAGCTCATGCCTCTTGGTAAAAACGTTAATTGAGCTGATGATGATTATATTAACTTTTATGACCTATACGGCACTGCGTATGTGTCGATACATATATTGTTGTTAAAGTGAATGTTGTTAAGCTTAATAACTCGTATGGTTAACGCGTTATTGTTTTTCATCTTCTTTTATGTATATAATAGCTTTATTTTTGCACACACACTTTTATATGTCCTAGTTTTCAATCCTTGTTTTAAGTTAATTCATTGTAAACTAGGTTGTATTTCTGTGTATACTGTGTTTGGATTTCTGTCTAGACTTTTTACAACAAAAACCATAAATATGTAATACATATGGCAGTAATCTGTTTGTGTACCATAAATAAATAAAAATGAAATAAATTCATTAGAATCATGGACTACCACCTATACGGTAGCTCGTTCCCTCGGTGGGGGCGTTTAATGAGCTGATGATGATGAATCATGCAGGGACGGATCCGAAGCCGACGTGGGAGTCGTGCGTGGAGCAAGCGAGGCCGTCCCGGCAGTACGTGGACATCTGCCTCGGCATCTCACCAACCCGGCCGCGGCGCTGCCTCCTGACAAGAAGCAGGCCAAGGATGACTTCAGTGCGCATTGCCGTGTCACATACTCAAACCCTCAGCAGCCAGTAAGCATTACTTTATATTATCATAGTTTTTTAGAAGAGAGCACATACCACACGTCCTGATGACCTACTTAATAAAATCGATTTGCATTAAAGTTAAAAACTCTCTCCCTACCTTCAACCTACCGAAGTCCACTGCTAGATGGATAATCTTTAGGATAAGTCCCCCATTCTGCCTCACATATCCCGCTTCTCCGTTTTTTCCAGCTCCCACCAGCACTTTTCGCAAGTGGTCGGTCTATAGGGCCGGAGGGCGTCTTACGTTACGCTTGCCAAGATACGGTCTTCACTACAGAACTTATCTGCTTCAGTGACCATCGTTTCTGCGACGTATGTGACTTTGACCTTATGAACCAATCCCGCAGTCAGTGTCAATGTCTCGGCGACATTAGTACGGCAGTCGTAATTTCGCTAAGACTTCGGCTTTATTACTTGAGACCATTAATTAAGAAAAAATAAAATTTGGGTACATAATATGATTCGTAATTTTGACAATGGTTTCATATTTTGGCCCTCAGGTTGCGATGCGTAAAGCCAAATCGACCCCGGCTTCGACTCCGGAGAAGCCAGGGGGGACTGGACGTAGTATGTTGGTGCACTGGTTTCCGCAATGGTGGGGATGGTATGGGACTCCGACTGATGCGTCAGCGTCCTCAGAACCACCTCCTGCTGCGCGTCTACCACCACATACCAGCGACCCGAAGCCTGATCTCGAGGAGGAGATCCTCGATGTGCTTGCCGACTCTATAGACAATAATACACTCTTTAAAAGGGATACTGTGTTTGGAAAGTTCGAGTTTGAACTCAATAATGGCAGTCTCAGCTTAAGTACAGAGAACGAGAATGCGACGGCACGAGGTACGTCAATTTATATTATTTATGTCATTTATAAATACATGGATATAACTTATCGTACTTTTATTCAAAAAGCTTGCAAAAAGTGGTGTACTTAAAAATTAAGGTCTCCCTAATGACTGCGAAACTTATATTCTACTTGCTATTTTAGAGTAGATAGATTAACTTGCTTCTTTTTAGCTTTGTTCAAAGTATAATGCACTACGCCCAAGTTATTTTGGCTTGGCTTTCTATCTTTAGAACACCTTGGAGTCATGAGACGTCGGATTTTTTTTGCCGCAAAGAAAATTATAAATATTTTTATTGAAGCTTTTAGTTAACTTGCAATGCAAGTTTTTTATATTTATATGGTTCTAATCTTGCAAGTAAAATTGTATCAACTTCCATTTCCGAATGAGGTGAAATTTTGCCATGTATAAATCGTGTGTATCTTTAGTTTCTGTGCTTGAAGCTGGAAGACGAATGGAGACTGGGTTCTGGCGTGTTTTGTTTGCACATTAATAATGCATCATTTGCAGAATGTGTATTGTTGTCCATGTAGGAATTAGTGTAGTGTTATATATGTAATGTATGTGCGCGTAGGGCGGGCGTGGAGCTGCAGTTCAGCGACGTGCGCGTGTGCGTGGAGTCCCGCCCCCGCGCCGCCGCCCACGCCCTGCACGCGCGCCTCGGCGCCCTCTGTCTGCGCGAGCGACTCACGCCCGGCTCGCTCTACCCCGTGCTGGTCGCGCCCCAGGTACTCCGAAAATTAACACTAGCAACGGCTCGTCAAAGTATTATTGCATACAAGTTTGATTTAAAGTGTGCGTATGTGTGTTGCAGGGCATGATCCGGGGCGGAGTGGGCGCGGCGTGGGCGAGGGCGGCGCCGGAGCCGCTGCTGCAGCTCACCTACGAGAAGAAACCCTTCGGGGTCAACGCCGACTACAGGTCTCTGCCCGGCACATATCAACCATCGATCGATATCATAGAGTTTACATGCCTCTCGATAATGTGTAGTGTTGTTCCATGCAGGCTGTGGGTGAAGTCGTCGTCGCTGGAGGTGGTGTACTGCGCGGCGGCCGCCCGCTGGGCGCAGGAGTTCGTGTCGGCGCCGTGGGGCGGCGCCCGCCCACACGTGCACACGCGCGCCACGCTCGAGCGGCACTGGGCACACATCGTGCGCGCGCGCCCGGTACGTCACTAGTGGGGCGCCGCCCGCCCACACGTAACAAGCAACCGCTTCTCTGGATACCTTACATTTGTCGCTAAAGTTAAATTTTAGCCTCGCCTATGAACGAGCAGAAAAAGCATTCACAAATAAGAGGTGAACATGTACTCATCACACTGCGCAGCAAGTAGCATCACCCGCAGTCGACATGTAGGGCATTGTTAACAATTTATAAAACAAATGCCACTTTTAACATGAGAGGTAAGTTTTACTCTTCGGAATCACTCGTATCATCATTAGCTAATTACACGACCTCATCGAGGGGTACGAGCATACCCGTTTATTGGGTATAGGCCTTAGTCGTTCACGCGGGTACAGTGTAGATAGGCCGACTTCCCGCACAATCTATGGTTTGGAACTTGCACCCTGCAGATCGGAAGGTAATAGTCCACACCAATGAGCCACCGATGACCGAATCACTCGTATACATCTGTATAATTCAGTAAGTAAAGTGTAAAGAGTGTCAGTTTTCATGTAGGTTTTACAATACAAAATCAATTGAAGAGTGGTAATTAATTGAATGTGTGTGTGCAGGGCGAGCGTCGGTCGTGGCAGGTGGAGCTGGACATCTCGGCGCCGCAGATCCTGTTCGTGGAGGACCTGTGCGACCGCGACGCCAGCGTGCTGGTCGTCGACTTCGGCCGGCTGCGGCTCGCTAACGCCTATCTGGACCACCACCAGCCCGCGCCTGTTGATGATGAAGGTAATGTCTATACGATTTTACCACGAAATTGGTTTTATTCTTTTGGTATAGTGGAAACAGGCATACATGGATTGAAATTTTTTTGTTGTAAATTTAAATAATATTGTTTCTCGACCACCATTGGCTTTCGTGGCGCCCAAAGTGTGACGTAGATTATTCAGGCCTCAGCAACAAGACAACTATACAAACGAACCTGTCTTTCAACTATAGGATAAGTTTTTAGAACTACGAGAAGCAAGTTACTTGCATGTATTTTTTGGTCCTTTGAGCGGATCGAACTTAAACTCAAAATATCTTTATTCAAACAAATCTTTTACAGATATTTTTGAATCGTCGATGTAATTATTTTTAACAACTACCGATTCAGAAACAATAAAATCTTGGAGAGTGTTGGCAAGAAATTCGGTGGTCAGTGTTTTGAAGTAGGTATTTGTTTGTAGAGATGTTCATGACGCCGTGCTCGACGCCGCCGGGCAGCCTGCTGTCGCCGGGCTCGCCGCCCCACGCCGCGCCCGCCCTCGACGCCGACAGCCTGCACCAACACCTCTACGACAGGTGACCACACACACACACACATTTACAGCACGGACACATGCATCCACACACACACACACACACACACACGCGCACACACACACACACACACACACACGCGCACACACACACACACACACACACACGCGCACACACACACACACACACACGCGCACACACACACGCGCGCGCGCACACACACACACACACACATACACACATCGTATACACACACACCACACATCGGATACACACACACACACATTTGGTTCCTACTTTATTTTGACTATGTGTTTGAAATTGCAATCATTTAAAAAAAATATTATCTATACAATACTCTTGTAGCTGGTTAACGCGATACTGAATCCTTCAGAATGGTATCCACTGCATTATCAGATATTTGTATGCATTTTTGTGTGCACATTAGTTACATGGTTCAAGACTGAGTTCTGTCCTATTCTGTTTCATTATGAGTGCACTGTGCTAGTGGAATAGGTAGGTTCTGCACTATTCCTGTGAAAAAATTAACATGATTTTTTAAATATATCGGATTTTTACTTTTCCTTAAAAAATACAAAACGAGGTTGCAGACTATAAAGAAACACTAATATTATTGCAGGTATAAGATAGAGCTGAGCGACCTGCAGATCCTGGTGGGTCGCGCGCGCGACAACTGGAAGTACGCGCACGCCAAGTCCACCTCCTCGCTGCACCTGCTCGACCGGTTCAGCATATCACTGCAGGTCACTTAGACGCTTTTTTACAGATTAAATTTACTTATGAGAACTACTAAAATTTATGCAGAGCTTTAATGACCAAGTATTTTTGCAATTATATGTCACCTCTTTTTTAATTATACAGTTTATTGTTCTTTCGGGTTAAAATATATGTACCATTAATTGCTCACGTAGTTAATCCAACATCACCAGTAATTGTTTGTAAGTCGACGACTTGCCTGAACTGCTTACCGAGATGCGATCTCCACTCCACGACTGTTTCAATAGACATCGGCTACGAGTACATAACAAGCGATACCAATCGGTGCATCGTAGGTACCTTTTTAGTCCGCCAAATTATGATGATGTTATCATTAGTATGTTAATAATAGTGAATAATGATGTGTGTGTGTGTGTGTGTGTAGGCGGAGCGTCGCGTGGTGTGGACGAGCGACCCGCAGTTCCCGGGCGCGGCGCTGCGGGCTCGCTGCCGGCGCTGGTGGCGCACCTCAGCGAGCGCAAGCTGGCCGCCGTGCGCCGAGTGCTGCCGCCCGCCCACAGGTCACACCCCGCCCCACGCAAGGGGCTCGCTGCCGGCGCTGGTGGCGCACCTCAGCGAGCGCAAGCTGGCCGCCGTGCGCCGAGTGCTGCCGCCCGCCCACAGGTCACACCCCGCCCCACGCACACGGTCAGCTGGTTGGCTCCTGAAACTCCGAACCTCTGCTTAGCAGTAGAAACAAATCTGAAGATTTCAACGAATAATTTGTCGCTACGTGCTATAGATAATGCGCCATATCTTGTCGTTATCTCAAAATGGCCGAAATGATTCCGTTCTTGGCGATTATTTAATAAATATTGTTCAGAAGAAGAAGCTGGAACAAGCGTTAATTAAACGTATATTTTAGGAACGAGCAATATGATACTGAATCATTGGTTTCATTTACACACCGGGCGTGTCATGATTGCCATATATAAGTATAAATCGATTTAACTGAGCCTGTATATAATATATGGTGGTATTAACGCATAATGGTAGTATATATCATAAGTGCTTTTTGTAAGCCTAATTTGAATAAAGAATTTTGAATTTTTTTTCTTTTATACCAGCATAAATTGACATATAATGACGACCCTTTGGTGTTGCGGTTGAGAGGTCGACTGTAACACCAAGGGTTCCGGGTTCGATCCCCAGGCAGTACAAACATTTGTGTGCATGAACATGTCTGCTTTTAATGATTTGGCAATGGTATTTAAAAAAAAAGTATATAAGTATGTTTGTATGTTATTTAGTATCAATAATACAAACTTCACGCTTAACTTGGGGCATGATGGCGCTGTGTGAATGTCAGTGGACATTTATTTAATGTTGTCATGTGTGTGCAGGAGTGAAGAGGCTACGCCTGCAGAGCGCAGGGGCTCCGCGCCGGCGGAGGATGAGGCCAGCGAGGCCTCGGACGGGGACCCCGCCTCCATGTCCGCACACAACGCCACGCTATTCCTGCTGCAGTTCGCCATCGACCAGATGTCCTTGGAGGTATTCCCTTATGTATTACATTAGTAACTAAAGGGACCATTATAAATTTATTATGATAAGTTATTAGATATAGAGCGTCGGTGGCTCAGTGGTGTGGACTGTCGCCTTCCTACCGGGAGGGCTGAGGTTCAAATCCCGACACGTACCAATGTATTTTCGAATTTCCGAAAATATATGTACGTTATCCGACGCTCTTACGGTGAAGGATAACATCGTGAGAAACCTTCATGCACGCCTGCGAAGACATTCGAAGGTTTTGTGTGAAGTCGTCCAATCCGCACTGGGCCCGCGTGGACGACTAAGGCCTAATCACCCTATACGGGTAGGCTCGTGCCCCTCGGTGGGGACGTTTAATGAGCTGATGATGATGAAGTTATTATAACTGGGAACACTGTATTCAGCCGGATATGATAAGTTAATATTAAAATAATCACCAGACAGTGTAAGTAGATAGTGATAAGAGAAAGCCGTCCTGTGTGTTCGGTCCATGATTTTGATTTACCACAAAATGTAGAAGTGTAGTGCCCAGGGACAGGCAAGTGAACAAGTGAAACAGTTCTGGTAGTGACCAGTATTAGAACTGTTTCACATGTCACTACCAGAACTGTTTGTAGTGTCAAAACAAGAGGCACTGCTCGTGAGGGTCCTTGTGGATCTTCTTTTTGGTGGCTTTTCAACTTCACCAGACCAGTGTCACCCAATATGTGCATGAGTGCAGCATGTATCGGTGTGACGGCTAATAAATTGAAATCTGTTTAGATTCGTTTCGCTTTTTGACATTACAAACATTAACGGTTCACTGCATAATGGTAGTGTAGTGCCCAAAAACTTAGAAGTGGATAAGTGTAGTAGGTGGTAGACTCGGTCCTGAATCGTCTTGGTATCTGGCAAGATATTGTCCCGAGAAATAGGAGAGTTATGTTATCGGGATGAGTAGATTTTCGGTATTGGCCGCGGATGGTTTCTACAGCCTCAGCGTACAAGTGGTAGGTGCAAATGTCTCTTTTTACAAGCTTTGATATAACTTGCAATGTATGTTTGTTCGGTTGGAATCTTTTAAAGCACTTGTACGTAATCGATTGAGCTGAAATTTGTTATGCAATTGTAGTTCGGATGACAATGTATGATTAACAGTGTGACGTCATTTTAAATCTAACATGGCATACCCAAAGTATCTACTTTTGGGTATGCCGCCATGAACCAATAATTTTTAATGTATCCCTACAATATGGGTATGAAATAAAAAGGCGTGCTGAGAGTCACTCGAAAAAATTTTGGGTTATAAAAATCTTTTAGAAAACAAGCTTTTATTTAAATGCGCTAAAAAAAAAAAAAAACTTTAATTACGTTGTAAAAGTTTATGGCGTGACTTAAGTATTCGTATTTACTTGTAAGTAAAGTTGTGTAATATTTTTTTCGTTTCAGCGCATCGAAATAAAAGCATTTTTTAAATATTTTTTTACTTTATTTTTTAATTCGCTGGCACTACAACCAGTTCCGGTTCATCGCATATAGTGTCTAGTGTGTGCGTGTGGTGATGCGCTGTGTGTGTGTGTGCGTGCGTGTGTGTATTGATGCGGTGTGCGCGTGCGCAGGTGCAGTCGCGCGGCGTGTCGGTGTGCGTGTGTTGATGCGGTGTGTGTGTGCGCGTGCGCAGGTGCAGTCGCGCGCGTGTCGGTGTGCGTGTGTTGATGCGGTGTGTGTGTGCGCGTGCGCAGGTGCAGTCGCGCGGCGTGTCGGTGTGCGTGTGTTGATGCGGTGTGCGTGTGCGCAGGTGCAGTCGCGCGGCGTGTCGGTGTGCGTGTGTTGATGCGGTGTGTGTTGCGCGTGCGCAGGTGCAGTCGCGCGGCGTGTCGGTGTGCGTGTGTTGATGCGGTGTGTGTGTGCGCGTGCGCAGGTGCAGTCGCGCGCGTGTCGGTGTGCGTGTGTTGATGCGGTGTGTGTGTGCGCGTGCGCAGGTGCAGTCGCGCGGCGTGTCGGTGTGCGTGTGTTGATGCGGTGTGTGTGTGTGCGCGTGCGCAGGTGCAGTCGCGCGGCGTGTCGGTGTGCGTGTGTTGATGCGTGTGTGTGCGCGTGCGCAGGTGCAGTCGCGGCGGCGTGTGTGTGCGTGTGTTGATGCGGTGTGTGTGTGCGCGTGCGCAGGTGCAGTCGCGCGGCGTGTCGGTGTGCGTGTGTTGATGCGGTGTGTGTGTGCGCGTGCGCAGGTGCAGTCGCGCGGCGTGTCGGTGTGCGTGTGTTGATGCGGTGTGTGTGTGCGCGTGCGCAGGTGCAGTCGCGCGGCGTGTCGGTGTGCGTGTGTTGATGCGGTGTGTGTGTGCGCGTGCGCAGGTGCAGTCGCGCGGCGTGTCGTGTGCGCGTGTGTTGATGCGGTGTGTGTGTGCGCGTGCGCAGGTGCAGTCGCGCGGCGTGTCGGTGTGCGTGTGTTGATGCGGTGTGTGTGTGCGCGTGCGCAGGTGCAGTCGCGCGCGTGTCGGTGTGCGTGTGTTGATGCGGTGTGTGTGTGCGCGTGCGCAGGTGCAGTCGCGCGGGTGTCGGTGTGCGTGTGTTGTGCTGTGTGTGTGTGCGCGTGCGCAGGTGCAGTCGCGCGGCGTGTCGGTGTGCGTGTGTTGATGCGTGTGTGTGTGCGCGTGCGCAGGTGCAGTCGCGCGGCGTGTCGGTGTGCGTGTGTTGATGCGGTGTGCGCGTGCGCAGGTGCAGTCGCGCGGCGTGTCGGTGTGCGTGTGTTGATGCGGTGTGTGTGTGCGCGTGCGCAGGTGCAGTCGCGCGGCGTGTCGGTGTGCGTGTGTTGATGCGGTGTGTGTGTGCGCGTGCGCAGGTGCAGTCGCGCGGCGTGTCGGTGTGCGTGTGTTGATGCGGTGTGTGTGTGCGCGTGCGCAGGTGCAGTCGCGCGGCGTGTCGGTGTGCGTGTGTTGATGCGGTGTGTGTGTGCGCGTGCGCAGGTGCAGTCGCGCGGCGTGTCGGTGTGCGTGTGTTGATGCGGTGTGTGTGTGCGCGTGCGCAGGTGCAGTCGCGCGGCGTGTCGGTGTGCGTGTGTTGATGCGGTGTGTGTGTGCGCGTGCGCAGGTGCAGTCGCGCGGCGTGTCGGTGTGCGTGTGTTGATGCGGTGTGTGTGTGCGCGTGCGCAGGTGCAGTCGCGCGGCGTGTCGGTGTGCGTGTGTTGATGCGGTGTGTGTGTGCGCGTGCGCAGGTGCAGTCGCGCGGCGTGTCGGTGTGCGTGTTGATGCGGTGTGGTGTGTGCGCGTGCGCAGGTGCAGTCGCGGGCGTGTCGGTGTGCGTGTGTTGATGCGGTGTGTGTGTGCGCGTGCGCAGGTGCAGTCGCGCGGCGTGTCGGTGTGCGTGTGTTGATGCGGTGTGTGTGTGCGCGTGCGCAGGTGCAGTGCGCGCTTCGTGTGGCGTGTGTTGATGCGGTGTGTGTGTGCGCGTGCGCAGGTGCAGTCGCGCGGCGTGTCGGTGTGCGTGTTTGATGCGGTGTGTGTGTGCGCGTGCGCAGGTGCAGTCGCGCGGCGTGTCGGTGTGCGAGGTGCAGGTGTCGGGCGTGCGCGCGGCGCTGGCGGCGCGGCCGGCGGAGGCGTCGCTGGCGCTGTCGGTGCACTCGCTGCTGCTGGTGGACGCGCTGCAGACGTACGGACCAGACTTCGAGCTGCTCCTCGCCAGCCACAAGCACCTCGGGTCAGCCGGACACAACACACCACGCACCACATTTGCACAATGGTGTAGACTGTTTCACTCCTATCGGGAGTTCTGTAGTTCAAACCCACCACATACAAATATGTTTTTCGAAATTATATTCAATATTATATATGTTCGTTATCCAACGCTCTTACGGTGAAGGAAAGCATCGTAAGGAAACCTGCGCACGCATGCGAAGAGATTTAAAGGTTGTGCGTGAAGTCATCCAATCCGCACTGGGCTCGCGTGGACAACGAAGGCCTAAACATTACACCTATAATCAAAAACATTGCATCACATGAATGTGTTTAATTATAGGTGTTAAATGCTAAAAAATCATAAATAAATAAATATCCACTGACATTCACACGGCGCCATTTAGTCCCAAACTAAGCAGTAATAATATTCATCATACAAATGTCAATATGATTATATATCAATCATTATACACCATATAAAATATAATAAAACTTTTTTTACGAGTGACACGGTATGGTAACACTAAGTTATATTTACTAATACATCTTATATATGTAGGTACTAATATCATATTTACTAATATATCTTGAATTCAGCTACCAATCAATATTAAGATTAAAACATAATTGATTTTTATAAACTTAACTTGATATATGAATTTTGACTTTGATTCGAAATATTATTTTTCTAACTTCACATAAATCGTTCTTTCTAAGACGGTAACTTTTTAAGAGATCTCTGATTATTTACGAATTTTGCATTTTAACATGATTTAATAATAGTATTCTTTACCAAGCATTGAAATTGAAATTGAATTGAAAAATGCTTTATTCAAATAAATCTTTACAGATACTTTTGAATCGTCAAACAGTATATAATTTTTTTATTAAATCTAATGACTCTACCACCGGTTCGGAATGCTGCCATCCAACGAGAAGATCCCGGCAAGAAACTCGTGGGTTACTCTTTTCAATACTTGGTTTTACAGAGTTGGTCAATAAAAATTTATACAATTCAATTATATGCGTCTGCTCCTGGAACACAATGCAGGCAGACTAGCACCACAAATTTTGTCTGCTAAATATTATCTACTGTGTAATATCCTTTTTTCAACAAGGTAGTTTTAATTAAAGCTTTAAACTTATGCAAGGGCAAATCAACAATATTTGTGGCACTTTATTAAAATACTTTATACAATTCCGACAAAAGATTTCCCTACTTTGTGAAGACGAAGATTCGGAACAGAAGTTTGTTTTTATTCTAGTGTTAAAATTATGATCACTGTTTTTTTCAAAAGTGTGGATATTCTTACGTACGTACATTATATTATCAAAAATATATTGCGATGCGACTGTCAATATATTTATTTCTTTAAAAAGCTCCTTCAAAGAATCCGTGGTCTAAGATTGTAATGGCACGGACAGCTCTTTTCTGTAGTACAATGTTATGTATGTCAGCAGCTGCGCCCACAATATATACCATATGACATTTACTATGGAAATAACTAAAATATACCAATCTCGCTGTTTCGACATCAGAAGAGCCTTATTTTCCTAACAGCATAAGCTGCGAGCTAAGTCTACCCGGCAGTGCTTCAATATGGGGTCCCCACTGCAGTTTAGCATCAATTTACATTGTAACGTGTGAGTTACAGGAATCGTGTGAGTAATATTGAATGACACTTGGACGTTATGTTCGCAGCATGGACACGGCGTCGGGCAGCATCCTGGGGTCGGAGCCGACGTCCCCCACGTCGCCGACGTCCCCCGCGTCCCCCGCCGCCCCGTCCGCCCCCGGGGGGCCCCCCCCCGCGCCCCACCCGCGCGCCCTTCACCACGCGCTCGACTCGCTGCACCGCTCCACTAGCGCCGCGCCCAACCGTCAGTCACATTCATTCACTCAACACCCTTACGTCATTAATCTAGAATACATTATGCTTAACGATGGTTTGGACATGACGAAAGCCATATTCAATAGTCGTGTCATGCCACAACCGATATGCGTCGACGGCGTCCCTCTCGAGGTTGTGCAGGAGTATGTCTACCAGGGCCAAACCATAAATAAGCCGGCATAATTTCGAGATTTGTCGGCATTCCGTAAGCAACTATTCTGCAATGCTTATAGACGAAAGTCTTAACAAAAGAGATCATAATCGTAATACATTTTAAAATCCATACTACATAGCATATTTATGTTTAGCTCTAAACTAGACTTTTTATTTTAACAGCATTCCCGGATATAGAACGAACAAGTCCAATCCCAAACTGGCCAAGCGGAGATACGTGGCACACGAACTCATTGTTTGAGTCGTCTTCGTGGGGTCAGATGAGCTCGGACTGGAACTCGTACGTGCCCGGGTGGGGCGGGGGCGGGGGCCCCGGGGCCCCGTGGGCCATGCCCGGCATCGTCGACTCGGAGGCGCTCATCGCCATTGAGCTCTGCTTCGTGAAAGGCGATGGAGACTCAGAAGACCTGCACATCGCTAACATACTGTTCAATAATCTGGACATTATAGGTGAGTTTACAAATAACTCTAAGACACAGCTAAATGTATTATTTTACAGTATTTAAAAAGGAAGTTTAAAAACGAGGGATAGATATTATGTGACAAGCACGCCACATAGCTTGACTCGGCCTTAGCCCTAATGAACATAGGCCTCTCAACCAGCAAGTGGAGAGGCCTCAGTAGTGGTTAGGAATAGGCTGATTGTGACGAAGTCTCAACCATCACACCACATGGGGCGTCATTTATTCTACTGATAAGCCGACAATGCAGGGCGGTAAATTTAAACCACTTTAGCAACAACAAGATATTTAGGACTCCGAAGTTACTTAATACGTAATAAGATACCTATATTATTTTATATCTTAAGTTTGACTTGTTTATTTATTACTAAATTCTGTTGTGCAGCCAACCAGGAGACGATAGTGGAACTGATCGGTTTCGTGCAGCGCGTGTCCGGGCCCACCTCGCCCGCGCCCCCCGAGACCCCCCAACCCCACCCGCCCACCGGACAAAAGGTACACACATCCTGTATATTAGATAAATTTCACTTAACAAATTTTATATGCGTCACTATGTACTTATAAAAAAGTGACGGGTTGTCATTATTACAGAAAATTTGTCCATGAAATGACAGCTGCTGTCTATGTCATTATTACAGATATTTTTGATATATAAATATGAATGTTTTTATTAGAAATATGTAATGAAATTGTTCATTTAACTGTGAAAAGGTAATTCCTGTATTATTTCCTTTTGATTCATCTCATGTGAGTTTGAGCTAAACCCACTTTGCCTACGCCTTGTGCTACGTCACTAATACTATGTGCCAAAAGTCTGTCATCATCAGCTCATCAAACGTCCCCACCGAGGGGTCGTGCCCCGTGCCTACCCGTGTAGTGAGTATAGGCCTTAGACGTCCACGCGGACCCAGTGTGGGTTGGACGACGTGGGTTGACTACATATAATTTCGAGAATTCGAAATCACATTGGTACGTGGCTGGATTTGATCCTGCGCTCTCCCGATCGGTAGGTAATAGTTCATTGAGCCACCGACTCAAAAGATTGATTGCTGGGTGCCGGGTGATGTTAAGGTGCAACAGTTTCCTCGGCACACATTGCAATAGCACAATGTATGAGGTGTGTGTGTGTGTGTGTGTGTGTGTGTCAGGCGTCGGCGCGCACGGAGGTGACGT
The DNA here is from genome assembly GCA_019425675.1 of Leucinodes orbonalis. Lineage (NCBI taxonomy): Eukaryota > Metazoa > Arthropoda > Insecta > Lepidoptera > Crambidae > Leucinodes > Leucinodes orbonalis. Next base: position 97,887 of record PQWD01002658.1, read on the forward strand.
TCGACTTCCAGCGGCTGGGCGTGCTGGTGCTGCGGTCGGGCGTGAGCGACGGCGCCGCCGTGGCGCGCAAGATCGCCACCGCCACCATCGCCGAGGCCAGGATACAGGCCACGCTCGGTAACCGTACACACACGCGCACACGCAACTACACNACAGATGACGGATATATGAGATGCTTTTTTTCGATCTGTAAATTTTTTCGATCTGTCAAAACGATTTTTGCATTACAATGTTCAGCATGACGGTCTATGATGTAATGGTCTAAGGTTATCAACTGACACGCTCATAATACATTTTATTTGTACTTTTGAAATAAATACGACACGACTTTATATACGATATTATGTCTGGATACTTGTGACGATTTTTTTTTTAAATAGATATAAAAAAAAATTTTTTTTTTCAGAATCAGATGTATTTTTAAATTCAGGCGACATACTAATTATGCAATAATAATATTTAATTTAAATGCAGTATTTTTTGTTTTGTATATTAAACCGTATAGCTGATTTATTAGCTATGATCGTGTTACGTTTTATTTATTTATTTATTTCATAGGAGGACCAACAGCAATAAAACACAAAAGTATACACAAATAACAACAAGTAGCCAATTATAGGTCCTCACTAATAAAAATTGTATAGAAAGAACACCGAATGCTTATAAGACTAAACAATTAAAATACAGCAATAAGCCAACACAAAATCAACACAAGAAATTACTCAAATTTGGGTACTTTCAAAAAAATTCCTGCTCATAGCACTCCTCGCCGAAGTCACACTCTATCGAAATATTATATTATATATCGAAACTCTTACCCTTTGACCGCGTATGACGCCGTAAGGCGCTAGACAATACATTGTCTATTGTGTCTTGATTCCTGGCGTTCAATTGGTTTATATTAATAGTCAAGTTTAGTTAACCCATTGAACTCCGGGAATCCAGACACAATAGAAAATCAATTGTGCCCAGTACCTTAAGGCGTCATTAGCGGTCAAAAGGTCAAACTGACAGTGAACAGCAGACGCAGTAGCGTATTGTGTGTGTGTGCAGACGCGTGCCGTATCGAGGTGGGCGGCTCGCTGGGCGGCGTGCAGGTGGTGTCGCTGTGCGAGGGCGCGGGCGTGCACGCGCGCGTGCTGGGCGCCGGCCGCGTGCCGCCGCACCCGCCCAGGCCGCCGCCCGCCCCGCCCGCCCGCCCGCCCTGCACGCGCACGACAAGGCGCTGCACTTCACTGTTAGCAGGACCATCACGCCCGCGCCCGATGATAGCGGACCATGTGAGTACGCTTCTTGATAGAATTCTTTTAATGGAAATACAATTCGAAGTAATTATGGGAAATCATCTTTAGTCTCAATTCTTTGATCAATGCATGCAATTTGATGAATTTGGCTTGTTCTGCATTTTGTACTCAAACAACTGGACATCTTCATAAGGCTGAATTTCGTACGTAACTGAATACGTACATGTACTTGTTGTTTGCGTTGGCGCAGTGGTGGAGGCGCGCGTGGAGGTGGCGGTGGCGCGCGTGTGGTACACGCACTCGGGCGGGATGCTGGAGGAGCTGCGCTCGTGTCTGTCGGAGTTCAAGCGGTGCCTGGCCGACCTGGCGCGCTCCATCCGCGCCGCCGCCGCCGACATGGCGCTCGGACTCGTGCACCCCAGGTACACACGCACACGCACACACGCGCACACACGCACACGCACACGCACACACACACACGCACACACACACAGCACGCACGCACACACACACACGCGCACACACACACACACACACACGCACACACACACACACCCACACGCACACACGCGCACGCACACACGCACACGCACGCACGCACACACGCACACGCACGCGCACGCGCACGCGCACGCGCACACGCACACGCACGCGCACACGCACACATACACACGTGCACACACACACACTACGCGCATGTGGGACACGTGTTTATCCAGGCTGTCATCTTACGCAATATCAAATCTTATTAAAATAGATTCAGCCATTTAGATGTGAAGAAGCAACAAACATAAACATAACACATGTATCCTCATAATATTTGTGTTTTCTTCATTTCAATTTAATAAACTATTGGTAACAAAAGGTGTTTACTATGCCTTTGTATTTGATAAATAACTTTTATTTAGGAGTGAAAACCTTGTTTTGTAAGTTGTCACTCGTAATCACGTGCTCATATTTATCAACAAAAACCTAACTTATTTATTACAAATGCAAGCAATAAGAGTGTGTTGTTATACACGTGTGTTGCAGAGGCGAGTCGCTGTACGCGAACCCCTGGCTGTCGCAGTCGCTGGAGGGCGTGTCCCCGCGCCGCCGCACCATCAGCGTCGGGGGCTCGCTAGACGACCCGCCCGCCCTGCCCGCTGACCACATACTCCTCACGTAACACAACTTCTACTTATAATCTTTTAATGGACTGGGTAGTCAAATTAATAAACAATCGGTTCGACCCTGGTGTCAGTTTAAGGCTGAGAGCCACCTGCGCTCGCCATTTGTCCGATGAAATTGTAAAGGCTATATGCGACCAACAGCAGTAGTCAGTTCGACAAAAAACCAGCGTTAGAGCTAAATCGTGTTAGAACCTCTGATGTGGTTATATGAAATGATCGTCATATTGAAAACTGGACCGACGGCTTAGACTGTCATCCGAAGCAAGGATTTATCCTTTAGACAATTGGATCATTGAGAAGGTCGGCAATTTCCTAAATTGGGAAAAATCACACAAAATTGCTTTCATAATGCATTCTCCCGGTGGGATCCGAAGCAGTAAGCCCCGCGGTCAAAGTCATGATAATTATATAGTGATCATAATATAATCATTTTTAATGATCAGTCTTCGAAATATTTTTTTTAACTTAGTAACAGTAACGTGGCATGGTTTTTAGAATCGGCCGTTACAATTAAATTGTTAAATTCATGTATGTTGCTGTAGTATAGCGTAAGGTGCCCTCTGACACGATGGACCAGGATATCTGGCGTAAAAGGGGGAGTCCTATGTTTTTATCAGTGGATTGCAATAAGTTGAAGCGAAAGAGACGTTGTTCGTTTAATGTATTATAGTGGAATGAGTATAGTTGCAAGGCATGCAAAACCTAAAAAGACCAATGAAACATTGAAACTCCGATTTTATGCGGCAAAAAACGAGTGGTCAAATATGTTTTCTTGTTAATACGTCGTTTATATTTGAATCGGGTAATGTGTATGTCTTGACATAGTTTAAGTTGCACTCATATCGTCTTTTCCTACTTTGCCTTTGAGAGCAAGGCGTGAGCTTAATGTATATAGAAGGTATGTGCGTCAGCGTGAGCGTGGAGCTGGAGAGTCCGGTGGTGGTGCTGCCGTGCGGCGCGGGCAGCCGGCGCGCCGTGGTGGCGCTGCTGGGCCGCATGAGCCTCGCCAACGCGCCCGCGCCGCCCCGCGCCGCCACCTACCGCCTCAGCCTAAGGGACATCTCCCTCTCCACGGTACCACACACACTCACTACGCATCTCTTCACCAACACTACGCAGGCCATGCCATGGACCAAACGGCCGTATGCGCTAACTAGTTATCTGCCCCCAAATTTATTAGCAAACAATATTTTTTACTACTCATTTGTTATTTTGCAAATTTCATGACAATAAAATGTGTTGCTATATTAATCGGTCAAATAGGCATGTATTCACTAATCTCAAAGTGGAATCACAAAGTTTTTTTAGAAATTGTTAATAAAGAAAACACAGAACACTTAAGTTAGTCACTATAACATTTATCTACATTTCCTTACCTTTCGCTTTTAACAAAGTAATGCCAAAAGCACTACTATTAACTATTTGGTAGAAGGATAACATGCCCACGCATTTAAGCTTAAACGTTTTCTCCTTAAAGTAGTCCAGATAGATCTTTTCAAGCTTTAAACTCAATATTCTAAAGCTACCCATTTAAGTTTATATCTATATATAACACCAAATAATATCCAGATTTATTGTTTTAAATTACATATGAAATTGCTTATAAATCTACTACCTTAAAAAATATTATCAATAATTTTTTTCTCGTTTATATATTCTTCGTGATGTAAACATTTCTGTTTAAGCTTAAGCATTATAATTCACACAGAGTTGTCTAAGTTTTGGTAAATCATATCAAGTGCTGAATTAATGTGAATGGTAGTTGGACGTGAGCGAGCGTGTGTGGGGCGCGTGTGGCGAGGAGTGCGAGGAGTGGTGCGACGTGTCGGCCGGACTGCCCGTGCTGCACAACACCGCGCTGCAGCTCGCCATCGCCTGCTCCGACGGGGACAACGGACACCAGGTATACTAAGATTCACCAAAGAATACCATGCGCAGAAGTCACTTTTTAGGTCCCATTGGGATGCGGAATAAGGGGCGGGAGGAATACTGTAAGAGCGAGGCGACGCCATTGGTCCACGCGCTTCCAATCACAGGTTGCCCAATCGCTATTCGTCTATTTTGATTGGCGCGCTCAAACTACTCTAAAATACAGTAGGAAGGAATACTGTTACGTTGTATTTTTTAATATAATAATTAATTTATTTTCAACCAACACGAATATTATAACAATTTTAGTCTGGTTGATGACTTTAGAAATGATATGAACAAAAATGTAGTCCATATATGTCAAATGAATTCAAAACATAATTAGAATAATTAACAAAAAATATTTGAATAAGTTGAATTGAGCAGAAAATAATCGAAATATTTTGCAGAAACATTACCCATTCAAAAAATCTGAAGTTACTTTTCTTTGTCCCATGATTATTGAATTAATTACATAATTCTATTTTTTCACTAGCATTAAAATATTATTTTACTTTGAATGTTTTCGACATGAGTATACATGCGCAGTCGGCCGCCATTTGTGGTCAATTTTGGTGAATCGTAGAATAACATACCACACTGCGATCCTATATTATTTTGCCTAGAAGATTCCTGTTGGACAATTAACTAATACTCAGTCATATAGGTTATCCCAAACTATTTGGACCACGTGTGAAATAAATATCTCAGACATTTACCATATATTATGTAAAAGACTAAAGCAAACTAATGAGTGCTTAAACATCGAGATCCGTTGATATTGATTGATAGGTAGGAATTTGTATTAGTATTTAGCTTAACTATCAAGTCATTTCGAAATTAATATTAAATTGAAGGACGGTTGTTTATTAATATTTGTTTTCGAAGTTAACTAAAGCACTACAAGTAGTTTTATCAGTGAATGAAGAACCACAGCTCGAATATTAAATATCAAAGTTGAGAATCACTGTAAACGTGGGATCACAAATAAAGTTTGTGTACGATTCCGTTGCCGCGCGGCGCATTTTTGGTAAATAATTGCAATTCAAACTCAAAACTCAAACTCAAAAATGTTTTATTCAAATAAATCATTACATGACACTTTTGAATCGTCAAGAAGTTATTTTTAATGAATCTACCACCGGTTCGGGAGGTTGTTATCTACCGAGAAGATACCGGCAAGAAACTCGTGTAGTTACTCTTTTCAAAAAATGGGGTTTACAATGTTCTCATTTCGAGTCAAAATTTATATAATACTATTGGCTTTTACATATCTGTAATATGTCTAATTTATATAATGTCTAATTATTTACGTCATGACGTTAAATATTTTTTTTGTATGAAATGAGTTTGTTTTTTTACGGATTTTTATTAAATTTATATACGTGACACGTATATTGTTTCAATAATTTTCATGTTATTTCGAAGTGATTCGTGTCCTATGCGAGTAATATGAATCGGTATGTATGTAATGTATGTGTGGTGTCAGTGCGAGGTGAGCGGCGGCGTGGTGGGCGGGCTGCACGTGACGGCGCGGCGCGAGCAGTACGAGCTGGTGCTGGCCGCCGTGCGCGCGCTCGCCCACGCCCCGCCCCCGCCCGCCCACGCCCCGCCCCCGCACCCGCCCGCCCACGGCCACGGACACGTCTACACACATCCCGGACTCACGTACGCACAGGTATGCTACTAGTAGTAGTTGGCTAAAACCTTGTATCTTGCAACTAAAAGTTGGTTAGTCAGTGAACAACAATATTGTGTCTAAAGTGTAGTTCTAGGTAAGACAATGACATAAAACAATGATGAGATCTTTTAGGCGGAAAGCCGATGCTGATGGGTGTTTTCTATGTATAATAAGTATGTATTTACAAAAAAAAATGTATATAAGTATGTTTATCCGTTGTTTAGTACCCATAATACAGGCTTCACGCTTAACTGGGGCTAGATGGCGCTGTGTGAATGTCAGTGGATATTTATTACTTATGATCGAGAGTGTTTGCGTGTGATATGAGCCTCAATTGCTAGTCGGCAGGATTTTCCACGCGCCTAGATCTCAAAAGCTATGTGTTAGAAAACCTTACACCATTTGCTCATACCCTAAGTTACTCACGCCAGTACTGGCGTGATTTCAAATTGTATTTGCACCAGCTGGACGTTTCATGATGTCCACAGATTATAGGTCATGTTGAGGCCCTCGCATACACGGGATTTGAGGGTCTGTATTTATTGAAGTTTGTTTTGCTCATGCAAAAATGCTAAATCAATTTCAATCTTAATCAAAATCAAAAATCTGTATCTTATTATTCAAAATTTTATTTTAATGGAACTTGCTTTGTTCTGGATATCGAGTGAACATTACACTCTTGAAGGATTTACAAATAAAGTTAAATGTATGTGTTTGGTATGTCAGGCGGTAGGCGGACCGGTGGGCGGGCCGGAGCCGCTGCTGGGGGTCCCGCCCCCGCCCGAGACCATGCCTCCAACGTCCGAGACTACGCCTCCACCTACATCACCTAGCCCTCGGACTCTACTCACAGGTATAATAAAATCACAGAATGGATTATATTTCTTTTAATATTACATTTGCTAAATTTGTTGTGTTCATATTTGCCAGACAACTACTTTTGAAAAAGTATGCCTTGCCATTCAAAAAAGACCTACATTAGGAAGAGCGCATTTTTTTCTGGAGACGGCAAACGCATTTCTGACGTTTTTGTTGTGCAAATATAGTGGTTGTGAGGTTTTTTCTACGTTTATAAAGATTCTTTAAAACTTCATCGTGAAATTGATAACGTCTCCTCATAGTATTAAAAATATCAAAATATAAATGTTTGTTTTAAATAAAAAAGTATTCAAAGTGCATGAGATGATGAATTCCAACATTGGATCTTATTATTGATGTAATATCTGTTGAAAATGTACGAAAGTATTACAGTCGTTTCGTCAGATTGAGAAAAGGTAGCCCTGTTGATTTGCCAGTAAACATATGTACTGTGTGTGCAGTGAAGTTTGAAGTATGCCGGTTGAGCGTGGAGCTGCGGGCAGACCTGGGAGACGGGGAGCGCAGCCTGGTGGAGCTGGCGTTCCGCGAGTTCGCGCTGCGGTACCGCGGCCCGCGCCACCACGACACCACGCTGCAGGTCACCGCACACACACACTGACACCCGCACCGCACACACACACTGACACCCGCACCGCACACACACACTGACACAGCACCACATACTGATACTGACACCCACATCACACACTGACACTCGCGAGCGCGACTGATGTTCGCGCTGCCGTATCGCCCTACAATAACCTATATTAATACACTTTATCTTACCACTAGTAACTCTTGTGTAAACATATTTTTAAATGCGTAAAATTGAGGATCAAGATTTATTAACAAACACCGTTAAAAATATGTAGGTGTCATTAGTAATCGACTCTGTCATATTATAATATAATATTGACATTAGATTTTGGCATGATAAGGTTGAAATCCAGTTTATTGTTTGAGATGTCAAGTAATTAATAAAGATCAAAAGCTTCGAAACGTTTGTTCCAATTTCCTATGTAACGTAGGTATGAATGTTGCAGGTGTCCCTGCAGTCGATAACGATGGAGGACCTGACGAAGGAGCCGGGCTCGAAGCACCGTCTGCTGATGGTGTCTCAGGTGGCGCAGGTGCCGCAGAAGGCGGTGTTCGTGTCCAAGTCGTGTCCGGACTTCGTGACCGCGTGGCCCGGCGCCGGGGACCTCGCCACCGCGCGCCACTACTCCCGCTCGCTGCCCGCCGACCTTCACGTTCTTGATAAAATGGTGAGGTATACTTTTATTATTATATTGGTTTTATATTATATCTAGTGTTTTTGTGAGTAATTTTAATAATTTTCACGTTATAAAATGTACTTTGAAAACTTCATATGTCATTAAAACTACCACCTTACGAAATCGAGCTGAATGCTCTATCCTAGCACCTAGCCTACTGAGATATGTTTTATTTGAATTCTTATTTAGTCTAAGACGAAGGGTTGTAGCTTGAGTTACCATTTGAAGGTGTATTTATATATATTTATTTAGGAAAAATTAATTGAAGAAATGACTGTTATTATCATACCAACTTATAGTTATTATCGTATAACTTTAATGTAACGATCAAAATAGCAGTATGACTTCTATCGTTTACCTTCCTATTCTTTCACTACTAGATTCTACTAAAAATAAAGTTTTTTTTCAACTAGCTTTCCCTGCATGAGTATAATATAACCAAAATGACTGCATCCATAACGTGCTGGACTAACGCCGCGAGGTTCTGAACCTGGTAACATTATCTCCGACTCTCGAAGTATTACTTACAACCTATACCAAGTTAATCTGCTCTTCTACACGCTATTGTTTTGTATATTGTAGCGACACACAGTACTCCGTCCGTGGGCTATCTGTATTTGATATGACAGACATCCCACGTATATAGTTAGATATACTCTGAAAAAACAATGTAATATTAAGCCGCGCCCTTCGTAGTTTATAAGAGTACACATATTTTAAAAATCTATCATTATCAGGAGCGAATATTGTATTATTGCTTTTGCACGTCAATACTTGAAAGAAAAAAGAAAGAAAGAAAAGCGTTTATTAAAAAACATAACAGGAAAATATTACAAACAAAAGTATTCAATAAATAATACAAAAAACTTACAAATATGCCAAAAACCCGTCCTACGTTACGGGCAGTATATTGTTTTACAGGATAAAATAGAAATATGTTTTATTCGATAGAAGGCAGGGTCCCGGGGTGGGGGCGGTCAAGGTCGTGGCCTGAGTGAGGGCGGGTCCAGGGTTCCGGCGCCGGGCCCGGCCGACTCGCTGGTGTGGGTGTCCGTGCACACCAGGGACCCCAGTCATCCGCACTTCGAAGACCGCTTCAATAAGGTAATGTATTCTTCATTATTTCATAATGCACTAGAACTCTATGACTTCTTTAAGCAGCGGTAAATTAAAGTTGTGTTAAATATTTTTTCTGCTTTAATGTCTATTGCTTAAGTTAACCTGCCTCACTTAAACTACACAACAACTTACGTCATGTAGTCGAAGCTTTTCCATTTCCATTCAGCCTGTGAGGTTAATCCTAGACACTATTTTGAGGCTTGGACTCTTTCTATTTGTGTGATATATACATTTATATTACTGTCAAATGTACACAATTTTAACGCGATTCGAATCTAATTTCTTTGCACAAAATTAACAAAACCGGCCAAGTCAACCGAACAAGTTTAAGAATTCATGCATAACTTTTATAAAGAGGTCTAGTTAACACAGTACAAGAAATACATACTTAAGAAAAATAGACAGGATCATAGATAGATGACAGTAGAGTCTCAGTAATATGGTCTTGCTTTTACAAGCCAAACCCTATTTTTTATGCAAAAACTATATCGCGGGTCACAAGCTAGAGGCATGTGTATATATGTATGTATATTAAATTAAATTGATATATGTATGTGTATTTAAATTGGGTTTTACATTTACGTGACAAAAAAATTGAGATTGTGTATCAATACATTTAGAAACTATAAGTCAAATAATTAGAATGCGTATTTTCTTATACGTCCCTTTGGCTTGGGGCCTGCGATATAATGTTCACTGTGCTGTGCAGATTTGGAAGCTGACAAAGGTGGAGTTCAACTGTTTGAACCTGGTGGTGAGCGCGGACAGCTGGGTGGCGGTGCTGGACTTCTTCGGCGTGGCCGGGGACGACCTGCCCGCCGACCCCGCGCCCGCCGACAACATACCCCCGCCCGGTACACACGCCTACTACTACTTTTAGATAGTTTCAATCCTTTAACAATCATGGCCCTGTTTTCGACTTTAAAACAGGGACATATAGAATTGTGAGTGTATGAGGCAGATCCCTATAAAAGATTTTTGCAGTTTTTGTGTACACCCAAATAGTAATTATTTAACAGCTTCGTGTAATGTGAATAATAATATAAAATGAATAATAAAAGAAGATTTTCTTGTAAGACGATATATGTATATTTAATGTCTCGAATTGATTATATTATGTACTACGCTTATATATAACTTACAATTATCTGTGTGTGAAGAGGCGCGTCATACACAACATAAAAATAAGCAACACTTAATTAATTGTTTTTCTTCAAGTTTTCAATAATTATCTTAAAGGTAGTATCAGAAGATTCCTGGTTGGAATGTTGTCAGGGTTGCCATGCAATGAACGCACTATAACACTCAGTAGTAATGACGTGTATGCGTGACCAGTGGAGTCATCGGTGCCGGCGGCGGTGGGCACGACGCAGACGGAGGTGTCGGTGCGGTCGCTCAGCGTGGTGGTGATGCGGGGCGCGGCCGAGTGGTGCCGCGCGCGCGTCTCCGACGTGGCGCTGGCCGTCACCGCCCCCGCCCCCCCCCCCCGCCCCGCCCCCGCCCCGCCCCGGGCCCCCGCCGCCCCCCCCGCCGCGCGGGAGGTGCGCGGCCGCCTGGGGGCGCTGCGGCTCACGGACCTGACGCCGGGACACGCGCTGTGGCGGGACCGCTTCCGCACGCACGCCGATAATGCACTCACATTCCACTATCAAAGGTACCGAATACTTTTTTATATTGTATTGTATATAGGTAACCGAACTGATGATTGATTTGATGGTAAGATTGATAAGTAATGCTGTCGCTTATTGACAATTATAGCTCCAAAGGTGCTACTAGTGCGTTCCCGACGTTTTACCCCTGGTTACGTCTGACCTGTTAGAATCCTTTATGGCTAAAAACAATGTAAATGTTGACCATGGCCTAGTTAAGGGTTATAGAGAGAGAGGGAATACGAAATATATAAGACGGTAAGGACCTCTTTAGCTTTTTAGTAAATCGAATATATTCGCAAAATGTTGTATAATAAAGTTATTGTTATAATTACTCAAATCTTGAAGAATCATTAAGGCTTAATTGTTCACAAAATTCATCAAGATCATAATCCGAATATATATAATAGAAACACCGAAACCGCTGGGAACCCAGATTAAATTTATAACCTATTTATGGGGACACCTATGTTAAGCAGTGGACTGCGATAGGTTGATGACATTTACTTACCTATATAATGCCTTATTTCGATACCAGGTTAAGCAACGCGGAAGCAGCCAAGGTGGGTTACGAGTCGAACCTGGAGGTGGAGGTGGGTCCGGCGACGTACGTGCACACGAAGCGGTTCGTGCACGAGCTGCACTGCATCGCCAACGACTTCAGCATGCTGCGCCGCGTCATACTGCAAGCACGACGAAAGGTATTCGTTGTTGTCGTTGAAATGGTATTGTTCCAAAAAATGGTGTCGAACCACACCCATGTAGTAGATTACCTTTAGTTATGTGGGTAATGACACGTAATAGCAATTTAGGCCCTGATTCTCGTAGTGATAGTTTTAAAATATAATAAATGTGAAAATCTAGAATTTTCATAAATTTGTATTTATATTAAAATCAAGTAAAACAACAGTTTAAGTTTTGTTAATTATAGTTATTTTTGATGAATGCAATTTTTTTAAATATTTCTTAAGATGACTTACTTAGCTAAGCCATTATAACTGAGCAGTATGGTATCAAGCGTTCCTGATAAGACTGAAATAATTTATTAAGATCATGCATTGGATTACAGTAGTTAATAATAAAACCCTCGATGAAAGCATCGTGGCAGGTAGGATTTATTTACAAGTGAATTGAGTAGCTTAATAAGTAAATTAAAATTAGTGTGGAGGATATGTCCATTAACAGTTTCATGCGGTAGATTTCTATGTGCGCATGTATACGGTAATTTAAATAAATATTTCATCGCGTTGCGTTAAATTACCATTCTCAGCCATGGTGTTTACGAACGCCTGTTGGACTTTAAGGGTTGATAATGATGAGTAAACTCAACACAGGAACAGTCATAGTGACCGTGGTGTCATAAGTGTGAGAGTGGCTTACGGTGTGTGTGGTGTGTGGTGTGTGGTGCAGGTGTCGCTGGGCGCGATGGCGGCGCGTGGCCAGCGCCGGCGAGTGCGTGTGTCGTGCGCGGCGCCCACCATCGTGGTGCCGGTGGCGGCGCGGGCCGCCGCCGCACTCGCCCTCGAGCTGGCCAGCCTCCGCCTCACCAACACCTTCCGCCTGGCCGACCAACACGCACGCGCAGGTACCACACACACGCACGCACGGACACGCCTGCCCGCCACACACGCGGAGCGATGCGGGTAACATACCCGCCCATATCCAAGGGCGGATCCAGATAGGCGCCAGGAGGGGGTCACATAGTAGTAGTCAAGTTAAGAACTTATAAGGTATTTTGTTAATGTACGTTTGTATAGTACTTAAAAATAGCTCAGGGGGGACCATGACCCCCATGACCCTCCCCCCTGGATCCGCCGTTGCCCATATACACGCCACACCTACCCAAGTTAGCTCGCGGAACCTGAAAGCGGACCTAGTTACCGGCACTTGGAGTTGTAGTGCGGAATGCTGAATGAATGAACCGCTGCGGCAAGATCAGAAGGTTGTAAGCTCGACATTGAGTCGTCTAGGTAGTTATCACGGTGAACGCCGTCCCATTGAATACTGGTATTATGCACTTATGTGTTACAGAACATAGTATTATGGCTAGTTAACTGAGTCTAAGTGACTAAATAGTTGACAAAATCTGTCTTAAGCATTCCCTCCACATATTTACATTACATGAAAAATGTTCTCTCTTTTCTTTTAAATAAAAATGGGCTACGTGGAATGTTTGACTACAGTTTCTGCATGTATATAACGATTATTCTCCGTCAACATCGCCCTGCGCTCGTCACCCGCGACGACGGTTGGTAGCTTATGACACTTTACTAGATGATTACACTTTTAATGATAAAATAATTATTTATACCAACAGAAGAAACAGATATCATAGACGTGCGCACGATCCGACTAGAAGGCGCGTCGCTATGGTGTGCCGAGGCGGTGGGCGGGACGAGTGGGGCGGGCGGAGCGGTGGGCGGGGCGGTGGGCCGGGGCGGGGGCGGGCGGCGAGTGCGAGTGGCTCGACGTGGCCCGCCTCTACTGAGGGCGCCGACACACCTCACCTTCACCCTTGAGGAGAATCTCACGCGCCGCACCAGAACAGGTTACCATATATTTACGTACTACCAGACATAAGAGCGTCGGTGGCTCAATGGTGTGGACTGTTGCCCTCGTTCCAGGAGGGCTGAGATTCAAATCCCGCCACGCACCAATGTTTTTTCGAATTTTCGAAAATATATGTACGTTATCCTTACGGTGAAGGAAAACATCGTGAGGAAATCTGCGCATGCCTGCGAAGACATTCAAAGGTAGTGCGTGAAGTCGTCTAACCCGCACTAGGTCCGCGTGGACGACTCAGGCCTATACACCCTTTACGGGTAGATTCGTGCCCCTCGGTGGGGACATTTAATGACTTGTTGATGATGAGATATAAACAAGTATTTGACAATAATCAATAAAATACTTGGTGATGTCTTAAGTCGTATGAAATCAGGTTTTGAACCCCAGCCAACCTTACGAAGCTTTAGTGCCCGCCAATATGCACTAGACTAGCGCTACGGTTTACAGATCCTTTAATATTATTGCAGTCCTTGTTCATCAGTGAAAATAATACTATATTGAACTAGTGGTATAAATTGTTTCATCATTGTCATCCGATATGTCACACACACATTTGTCTGTTTTGTCATATCGGTGTGTGTGTTTGTGTCAAATGTAAGTGTGTGTGGTCCCATAGTGGCGGACGTGAGCATCCAGGGTACGCTGACGACGCTGGAGGTGTGGGTGGAGGCGGCGCAGTACCGGCTGGTGCGCGGCGTGCTGGCGCACAACCTGGGCGAGGGCCTGCCCCGCCCGCCCGACCACCCAACCCACGCTCCACACGACGCACACCACAACCAGGTGAAACAGATCACCAGCCTATTACGTCCCACTGTAGGGACACGCCTTCCCCACCATCACACCACTAGGACACAGTGACTACCACACAGTGACAAACCAGTGTCTTTAAAACTTAGTGACATTGCAACCAGTCTTTAGTTTAGTGTAAGACAAAATAAAAACACTAATTACGTGTCTTCACTAATAATGTTACACTGAAAATAACCTCACTAAGGTCAAAACAATTCACAACAACAAAAACAAATAACATATTGTTACGACTTAACTAAAATTAAATTAAATATGGCTGCTTCTTTGTAATGAATGTCAGTTCCCCTAGAGTATTTCATGTTTACTCACAAAGGAAAAGATATAGAAATATAGTAACGCACAAGAGTGAATGTGACAGTGAAATTATCAAAAGAAAGATATCAATATGGCTGGCATGCGGGAGTGAATGTTACAGAGAGTTGTTGACGTGTCTAGCATGTTCGAGACATCTCACTAATTACGTATAACGGCATCGCGACTATCGAGTTTCTTGCCGGCTCTTCTCGAAGATCCTACTTGATCCGACCCGATGGTAGAGTCTTAAAAAATATATTAATAACAATTGACGATTCAAAAGTGTCTGGAACATATCTATTTGAATGAAGTTTTGTTTGTTTGTATCGATGCTTCGGGTAAACAGGAATAAAAGGCCGGCTAATGAATGCGTCGGGAGACTTGTGTACGGTTTCTTCTCTAAAGTTTATATACACTAATATATAAAGCTGAAGAGTTTGTTTGTTTGAACTCGCTCTCAGGAACTCAGTGTTAGATAGCTTCTTAATCGAGGAAGACTTAGGCTATATATCATCACGCT
>PQWD01002659.1:0-68024 GCA_019425675.1 Leucinodes orbonalis
AGGGGTTCACACACGTTACAGATGTTTTTTGGAAATTTTATTACAAAACCAGGGGTTACCATAGGTATGCGCTAATTCTAAATGAGGGGGTTACGGCCATTTTTAAAATAATATTACAATAATAACATAAAAGGGGAAGTAATATTATTGTAATACTGTTTTAAGAGATGCTGTAAGCCCCTAGGCTATACTTTTATGTGCTGCTAATAACACAGTTTTACCATTTTCAATTCTTTATGCTTTTTAAGAATCAAATATATTACAATGGAGCAAAAAGGTTAAGTAACGGCTTAGTAACTTCTAGGAGAGATTTGTCCTAATAGATTCTGAAATATTTCTTCCGCCATTTTTGCCCCACAAACAAACTGAAATAACTTATCATATCATCAAGTTGGCATGGCAAAGGGCATTTGTTGACGCATGTCGATCGATGCAATGTGCAAGTTTTATTAAGCTTAGGGTGCCGGCTTGATTACTGGCTATGTCCAGGGCCGGACAAACAATAGTTCACACAAGTCTTTTTATGCGACAGATCTGGAAACAGTGATATTTTTTATTTATGAAAGAATTTAGCATTTAACCAATAAGCCCACCTGGTGGTATTTTAGTGGGAACTACCGTTGAAAATACATCAATGATCTCCAAGAAGAAATAACAGTGATCACACTAATTTGTGATGCAAAGGTGTTTCAGTAATAGAAAGTCAACTAGATATATCTGCAGACGGTTAAATACGGTTTATGTTCATCAGCAATTTCAAAGTCATAATAAATAGATTTGACTACATTCAAACTTTCTCGGTCACAACTATATATACAGAACATGCATTTTTTTATTAGAAAATGGGGCCCTGGAATCGCCTCGGAAAATTACTAACCCAGCGTTCGTTAGACAAGCTATCACCAGAGCTTGTCTCATCCACAATGCAGGAAATTAACATGCCCGATTCCGGGCGGTCTCATAAACCTTACACTGCAAGCTTTTCCCCTTCACATACTTTTCATTCTACATTCTCAAATGCACATACATTCATAATGGCCGGTTGAAAAAACTGAACTAATAAGTCCATTTATATTCCATAAGGCGTCGGAGCTTTGGTTCTATATTTATGTAGGTAGGGGGTTGAAATGACCTTACGCTTCAGTAAGGGGAAAATGCTCTTGAAAAATTCTGCAACGATCACTATCATAATTAGAAGAAAATCTTCAATAATATATGATTAATATTATTGAAGAATAAAATAGGTAAGTTTTTAGGAAAAAAATCTAAATTCACAAAAATTTAGAGTTATGTTAAAATCAACTTGTAACTAATGCTCTTATTTGTGACCATACAAGCTCTTTTAATATGCACAAACCACAGCAAACGTACAATTCATGTGTTATTTAGGATATACTGGTTTGTCGCACTAAATTCAGTTGCTTCACATGGTTAACACGATTACACCGCAACATTAACAACATCAGAGACCAAAGAGTTCAGTGCATATTTATGATTGCTCGTCAACTTTTAACACTGCAATGTAAGTTTCATCATTTCATCAATTTTTATATTGAAAATGTACATGGCCGACGGCGTAATTTACCATCAGATGAGCCGTCTGCTCGTTTGCCCGCCATCCCATTAAAAAAGTCAGCCTGTTACAGCTGATCGAAGGACACAGTGCCTTCCCACACAGCATAGCTATAGGGAGATTAGGCCGTAACGTGTGGTGAGGATTGATGGGTTTTAACGAATACCAACCTAAGATTGTAGCCAGGACCGACGGCTTATAACATGCACTTCGATTTCGATTCCTATGCAATCTATCGATGAGGTCACCCTTATTAAGCCATTACTGGTAATGATGACAAATTGCTTAATGATTAAAGTGCCTTATAAAACGTTTATGAAGATACAACTGTTAGTTTGAACTAACCAAGTCATCGCTTAAGATAACGATCGATGGGTTACATAACTTTACGATAGATCGTAATGAGGTCAGGTCATGGTATACATCTTTTAATGCAACTGTAGTAGACGATATAGTGCCCAAAATGTCCGCTGCTGCACTGGAACCTCCCGCAATGACTTTGATGGTTAGGAGCGTCCATTAGGTAGGGTTCATGAGACAAAAGTTCAGGAGGTAAGCTTGGGCCAAAAGATGTACATGTAACCATTTCAGCCTGACATTCCTTCATTTTCTTCAGTCTAGACATTTACATATTATATACTTGGGGACGGTCATAAACCATGCTTCAAAATAGACACATTTACAGTCTTTCACAATAAATACCTGTATATTAAATTTTGACGACCCATTTGGTGTTACGGTTGAGAGGTCGGCCGCAACACCAAGGGTTCCGGGTTCGATCCCCGGGCAGTACAAACATTTGTGTGCATGAACATGTCTGTTTGTAATGGTCTGGGTGATTTCTATGTATAATATGTATGTATTTACAAAAAAAAAACATTATATATGTATGTTTATCCGTTGTTTAGTACCCATAACACAGGCTTACCGCTTAAATTGGGGCTAGATGGCGCTGTGTGAATGTCAGTAGATATTTATTTATTTATTACTTATTGCACAACTTCCGTCCTGCATCAAATGGGATACCAAACCAAACATAAAGCACACGTGCCTCGAAATCATAATCCACAAGTGATGCTTCAATTAACAATGTTTACAAAATACAGACCCTGAAATAGCCATCTTGAAAGCTTTAAGCACCAACGTGGAGCGGTTATTCATAAGTCCATAAGAGCTTTATTCGACGAGAATAGCCTATATAGGATTATATTGGCTCAAAATAATTAATTGAATGGATACAAAACTAGAGTTGCCGGTTTAGAGAGAATATTGAAAGTAAAACCCTTTTTCTTGAAATATTTATCAGCTTTTTAGGTTTTAAACGCTACGATCTACACTTCGTCTCCATTGAAATTATTACAAGTTTTGATTACAAGTGCACCGTGATTCCACCCGCGTAGTTTTCGTTCCTATAGGAATGCGGAATAATGTATTTTTGTTATTCTACTCATGGCTGTGCTGTGTGCGAATGCCTATTCCCTGGGGTGAGGCTGATAATAATGATGACCACTTCAAATCTGGCCGTATTAGCCCAAAATACTCACGCCTATTCACCCAGCGCGGAACACGAGACTTTCTTGAGAGGACATAATAAAAATAGGTTTAAAATAAAAATATGTATGTTGGGACTTTTAGTATGTTTTTTTTTGTACCAACATTTATTTCCTAATGTTTGGTACAGGTCAGTGACTATCACACAAAAAAATACTTACGGTTGTATGCGAACCCTTTACTCTCATCCACGTATCATCACCAAATGAATGTCAAGCGTTGGGTATATTTAGGTTGCGACATATTTTTCATCATTTTGTAACATTTTTTTCTGACTTCTGCTGTTGGCCTTTAGTTTCACGGGCAAGGGGCAACTATATCAATGTTCACAGTGGTTTTCATTTTCTTTATCACTAGATAAAGGTTTGGCTTACTTGCCTATATAGTTTCGAGTATTTTCCACACGACCCCGAATTGGGGGGTGACAATAACAAAGCGATGTGACGTCATGTCCAATAAATTATTGTTACGCCTCGCCCCGTGGCACGTTACTCTAATTCAAGATAATCACTCAAGGACATACATTTTCGTAAATGGGTCAGTACCGAATTAAGCAAAATTAGAATTCTAGTTAGTAACTGTAACATGTGCTGTAAATGTGAGCCAATATATTGGCGACCAATGTGGTGTTACTGTCCTTTGACCAGAGATCTTAAACCCAATTTGAATCCGTAAATAAATTGGTAAGATTTTTGTTTTCAAATGAATACAAAATAATGAAAAATTATTGTAAGTCAAAACAATATAACAAACATAAAACTTAGGTATAGATTAAACAAATTAGAATATAATCAGGTCACTAACCTTTAGGTTTTTGACCTAATAAATCGTTTCGCAAAAAAAGCCAATACTTGACACTTGTTTTCATCAACACATACTAGCTACAAATAAATACGCTATTGTGGTTAAAACCTTACAGCGGTACACGACTGTAGACGACCACGATATGACATAATTTATACAAGGCCGTTCATTGTTTACATCGCGAAACGAGTGGCACAGACCTTGGGAGTGAAATGACGAGCATTGCGTCTCTATTATTAATATCAGTGATCGTTACACTAACACTTGTCAGTGCCACTGTTAACAGGTTTGTTTGTGGTCAATGTTATTGATTGAGCAAGTGCCGGACGTCATAAAAGTTTGCACTTTATGACTAGTGCGATAGTAAGTTTAAGTCATGGAAATATAGACTTGAAATGTAATATATTTGAGATAACATGACAAGAATAGTAAAAAATTATTATATAAGAGTACAGAAAGCAAATAATCCTATAGCCAAAATGTCCACTGCTAGACATAAGCCTCACCAATGACTTCAATCATAATAAGATCGCTTACCTTAACACAGAGGATCCGGACCGCAACACATCGCGCAGGACCAATTCGTATACACCAAGTTTGATTACCAGATCCTCGAGTTTGCTATACTGGCAGGCTGGTAAGTACGACTAATTGACCATATAAGCTCAAA
Organism: Leucinodes orbonalis; assembly: GCA_019425675.1. Classification (NCBI taxonomy): domain Eukaryota; kingdom Metazoa; phylum Arthropoda; class Insecta; order Lepidoptera; family Crambidae; genus Leucinodes; species Leucinodes orbonalis. Next base: position 4,599 of record PQWD01002659.1, read on the forward strand.
TTCATTAGCAAATACACTGAAGAAGCAATTCCAATCGGGTATTTTTTTCGGGACATCTCCGAAGAAATTATACATGTTTGACAAATAATTGATAGACCAACTAAGTTCCCTTCGCTTATATGTCAAAACGAAATATTCTCATTATTTTTATTATGTGGTATGCGTTTTTTAACGCATTAAAGTTTTCGACTATTGAACTTTACATACTTTTTTTTACAATTTCGATATAAACGTTTCGATACGTTTAAAATCATTGCGACAATTTAAAGAGTTTAAGAAGTATCTAATTTCATGATAAGCGTTTCTGAATTTTGACTCCCCAGCCGGCTTCGGTATAATGACATTTATTGAAATCGCTCCTAAGTAATCAGTCATTATCAACAAGACCATATCGAAACGTTATGTAACTAACGTGATAAGAACATGACGTGGAGTTTACAATATTTAACACAGGTGTTTGTAAGATAAAGGTTGATTTTGTTTCGCATATAGAAATCCTTAATTTTACAATCAAAACGCAAAACTATATTTTAAATTGTATTTTCCTTTTTTGGCAACATTTTGTTCGGACTAAACTAATTCACAGAAACACTTCTAGACACGGGTTGATTTACATTTCAAAAGATTCCGTTCAAAACTATTTCATTCTGTGCTAGTAATTTCAGATTATTTACTGTGTGGTATGTTCTCATGTTAAAAACGAAGACGAAAATATCATTAAATTTATTTTGTTCGCTATTTTAAGAAATGCAAACCTCAATATTTTTTAAGTTTCTCGACGTTTACGTAGACCATTCTCTTCTAAACCTTTCTATCTGACCTTATAAAAGAAACTACAATAATGTTGTAGTTCCATCAATCATAAAAGCAAATTGGTACTGTCAATTTGATTTGTAACATTAATAAAAGAAACAAACATTGAATCAATGATCACTGATACATACTAATAATCACTATTACATACTAGTGATAAATCAGTACTGGCCGCAATTCCGTGAGGTTAATTATTGTGTAACGATGCGTAATAGGTTCCGCCAATCAATTCTATGGAGTTATCATTCAGTTGTTCAATTGCGCGTGTACTTCACACGGAATATTTTACTAAGTGCAGGAACGAAGTGTTTTTACTAGAGAACATTAACGACGGAATACCAGAATAAAAGCACTGTATAATTTGATTCATCCATTGTGAAAAAACAAAGCGGTCTTCCTCAGTATTTTTCAATTACATTATCAAACTAAATGTTATATTATTCAGAATTCCTAATACTGCAGTAGGATGTATTAATTTCTCTTGCTCCAAAACAAAACTAGTTTATCAGATACAGGCGAAACAAGAACTGTTGCTACTGGATACAATGCATTCAGTGTATCGCCGTACATTGAGACAAAATTCGAAATTTCTCAACTCTGGTCGTTACTTAAATTGTTAACCAAGAACATGGTACTGCTCAACATTACCATCTAAAATCAATGCAAATTGATAATTTTATTAAATAAGTGCTCTTGAACAAGTCCTACAGAACCGAGTTTGTTTCCCAACCACACATTTCATTGCAATTTGATTTTAACTTATATAAAATTAACGAATAAGTTGTTATTGCACAGCACCCGCTCTCAATTGTTTTGGATCAGATGTTGTTTGCGCGGTCAATGTGCTAAGGACTCTCCCTCCACCCAAATATCCAAACTTTAAAGCCAAGTTGACCGTACGCTAAATGTGAGGTTTCATAACGTAATTGGTGGTGATTTGCAAAATCCAAGGCTGTGATTACGTATGTAATTGGTGTCGTACTATCATTAAAACTATTAAAAGGCAGCTAATTGTATAACAATCTTGGATGAAAACCAGTAGTTTGATGCCGGTTAACCTAATGATATAGCCTTTTTGTATCACGTAAAGTTTATGAATTAAAAATTAAGAATTCGTTGTCCAAGGTCTATGTATGTCAGGTTGCATGTATTTTTGACTACTCAAATGGTGTTGGGGAGTATGTTACTATGAGTTCCCGGTTTAATCCCGTACAGGTCAAACATTTTTCGTATGAACATATTCATGAGTGCTAAATTCAAAGAGTAACGCATTTCTGTGTGACTGGTGTTGCTAATATTTATAGGCAGCTTGGACCATTCCCACGATTTTACCCACTATAAAAATAGTTTGCTTACATTCTATAAAATGATAAATATATTCTAGCGACAGCTAACATATATATCAATCGCTAACACAACAAGAACACAGCATAACATGTTTCAAATGAATTCTATAGAACAGACATGGCCAATTACTTTCCTACGATTAAACTGGATAACTGATAGGTAAATATACCGATGTTAATTACGAGTGGCTATTGAATTAAGATTTATGTACATAGCTGATCTGATAGCATAGTCTGGTTACCGTGTATCAACTTAAACACTGACTAGTGATACATACTGATGAGAATGGAACGTTAATCATCTGATAATAACTTAATCAATATTTGTTAGACGATCTGCTGCCAATAATATGTTTGTAGTGCCCAGCCCCAAGTTTTAGAAAAGCTACCAAAAAACGCATGTTTAAGATATACTTGATCCATTATCATGCCAAGTAAAAGTAGACAAGAGAGGTGTAGAGTATGGCAGACCTTGGTAAAACCTTACAGTTCACAACCGGACTAGTTAGAGAGCATATAATTTGGCAGAGGCGGTGAAGCTTTTGGACTCGAATCGATTGCATTTTAATGTTGAAATGAATGCAATATGAAATTATAAAACACATTATCATCATGTCTATAACGCCCCACTGCAGGGCATTGTCCTTCCCGCACAGCATGGCTATAGGGAGATTGGGCCGTAACCCATCACGCGACCCAATGCGGATTTGTGGGTGTAAAGGACTATCTTACTAAGATATTAGCTGGGACCGACGGCTTGACTTGCTCTCCGAAGCATGGAATCATCTATTTTCCGAAAATCAGGTGATTCAGCCTGCTATGCACTCACCAAACTGGGAAAAAAGTGTCATTTCCCCGCAGGCTTCGAACCCAAGACCTCCGAGTCACGAACCAAACGCTGCGACCACTAGATAATGGACCCTCTGGTCTATGACCAAAAGAAAGATGTATTGTAGGTGTATTATGAACTCAATTGTACAAATGCATACATGTCTAAAGATAATACAATGTACAGCAAAACGCCCGTTGCACGACTGACCGGCAGCAAAAACTTCGCTTAGCAACAAAGTCCTGAACCGGTTCTGGCGTCCGTAAGATCCAATAACTTTAATTGCCTATCAGAGTTGACTGCATTTAGCCAGCTTTCTATGGTTAATTCACGTGATTAGCGCACATAACTATGTGGTTTCTTTTGTTTATTTTTATACACCCACGAGGCGCCGCTTGTTTAATGAGAGCGTAATCATTTAGTTTTTAATGACGTTTCACAAATCATTGTCATCATATTCAATGTTCTTAACGCCTACATAGGAACTGAAAAAAAAATGCAAACAATAGGTAACCGCCTACAGCGGTCGTCACTTCCTTAAACCCAGTTTGAAATATCCAACTCGCTGGCACGAAACTGGCATAGTTAGAATCTTGCTGCGGTTTCTGTTTGGAACTGCAACTTGTTCTACGGACTTGGACAGTGACATGACACATGGGATTTTGAATAGCTACTTTGTTATAAAACTAAGTTACTCGAACTACCTATAATTATACAAGAACCATATTTAACAAAGGCATAATATTTGAACTCTTCTTGATATCGTTTACATTTGTTTAATTTTCTATTTATTTTCCTGTCTGTGTTAATTTCAGAAAACTGTATTAAGTACTATATCATCATTGTAAAATTGAAGTGAAAGTAACAAGAGCGAAGCAGAAGCAGATTTTTACATGTTTTCGACTAGTTTATAATTTTATTTTAAATCCCATTTGACACAACTTAAAAGTGATTCATCATTGCATCCTTAACGACGTAGATGGTACAAGTGAACTTTATGTTTCCAAATTCAGTAGAAAATTCATCGCCAGCCTCGTCAGGGCTTGAGTTACGTATTTAAAATGGAAATTTGGACCCGTTGCACTAACTTTAATTCCAACTACGTTTAAACTAAAATGCATTTCTCTGCTTTGCAATAAACACTTTATCTTCTGGCAGAAACAATAAAATATTTAACTTGCACAGCCGTAAAATGATTATGTCCCAGCCTACTTCTGAGCTTACAGCCAAACAAAAGCTTTTGTGGTTTTTAATACGGGCGCAATTTGTAATGCCTGGAAAATAATGGGTGCTCTAGAAACCCCGTTGTCGAACAATTTGAATTCACTTAATTAAAATTTGAAGACTGAAATAAAAGACAGTTTTATTATTATTTAGTAGGAACTAGCTACGCAGAAATCTTATGCATAGAAAAAAATATACAAGCATATGACTTATATTTTAACTTACAACTGTATTGGAAGTTCAAAAACTGCGTAAATCAAAGCATTTAAGAAAATAATATAATGCACTGGCTGAACAATATACTCATTAAGTGCTTTTTAAGTTTTAAAACAATAGTACTTACGACTACAACTTTAACTATTCAGCGGGCTTACACACTTTGATTATGCTATTTGAATTACCAATTATAAGCGTACTTAGTTACCTAAACTAGTCAATGATAATACGTGAAGGATCAACATACTCTTTGTAGAAAATTAGAAAAAACATTAATAGGTGTCCCCTTAATTGTTCCAAAAATAGACTTGCAACCTTTTAGAGCGAAAGAGTAACTTTGACATGTCCCTTTGTCCCTTTTATCAAGAGCTTATGCAGGGAGCATGAGCTTTCATGGTCTCAAATTCCCTAAATAGATTTCAGTGTTCAGTAGAAAAAATAACAAAATGGTTCAGTGTGTACTTACAACCTTCACATTTAAGACAGCCCTTGGTGGTAAACGGTGACTTTCGCTTGCAGGCTTTATACTCGTAATAAAATATCGTCTGCTAAGTCACTAAATTTCCAGTGATTTTTAAGGAAATCAATCTAAACCTCTAGTAGTGCCCTAAGCCGGGAAAAATGTATTTTCGAAATCGAATTATTGAAATTATATGTACGTTTATCCAACGCTCTTACGGTGAAGGAAAATATCGTGAGGAAACCTGCGCACGCCTACGAAGAAATTCAAAGGGCGTGCGTGAAGTTGGCCAATCCGCACTGGGCCAGCGTGAACGCCTAAGACCTATACACACTATACGGGTAGTGCACCTCGGTGGGTACGTATAATGAGCTCATGAGCCGGAACCAACTGCTTAATGAACCTTCCTAATACTGTTGAAGGCTGAGAGTCATCTGCGCTCGCCAATTGCCGGTGAAACTGTAAAGGCCATCTGCGGCCAACAGCAGTAGTCAGTTCGAAGAGAGAGAAAAAGAAAGAGCCTTCCCAAGTACGGGGAAACTCAAAATAATATTTTTCGGTCACCCATAGACGATACGCCATTGTGCTCTTAATTTAAGATCTGTTAACATTGGCAGTAAACTATCCTTCCTACTTTCTTTATAAAAATCGTAATATAGACGTGATGTTTATATTATAAAAACTATTCGTCCACAGGCAGTAAAGTTAATGTCCTTTTCCTATTTACGGCAATACATCGGTGGTTTTGGTGAGCATTGTCTAAAAACTGGTTCTGTGGTCCATACAATTTTGAGCGCATTCTTTCTTTTGTTAATGACCAGCACACTCGACGTTGCCTTAACAATGCACGGATAAACTTTCTTAATCGCTTCACCAAAAAACTATTCAACTCTAGGCGTCGATAGATTTTAATAGAATAATTAATGTTTGACAGTTAAATACACTTTCCACTCATAAAAATAAAGTGCTTTTTCGCAGAAGTATCTTCCAATCCTGATATTTCTATTTTATTATATAAATATTTCTATTTTATTATATAAATATTTCTATTTTATTAGTTGGATTGGACGATCAGTTTCCTCGCCTGGGAGTGATACGCCAGCCCACAGCAGATGCAATGTTGAAGTAAACAGATTTAACTGTCGATGGCGATAAGCTGCTATCACTACACCAGACGACCTTTGTTAGGACAATGAATTAACGTAATTTTACTAGATTCAGAGCACTATTCCCGAAACAGGTTAGTGCTAAACAGTCCTTTTCACGAGACAATATGTTTCTGGCACTGCGGTGGATACCTAACAGATTAGTTAGAAACGATTCAGTATTAACCAACTAACTTAACTCGTAACATTTAAAACATAACAAATTTAAGAACAACGTAAATATTCCATTCACGGCGTGTGCCACAATGTAACGGGCTTACCTCATACAAACCATCAACAAGAACAGTAAATCTGCCATGAATCTGATATAATCTTTGTTACTCAAGTTGTGATAAAGTAATTTATTGTTCTCTATCTTACAAACTTAGGTAATATTATTTAATCAACTTATAAGTACGGGTAGGCTCGTGCCCCTCGGTGGGGACGTTTAATGAGCTGATGATGATGAACAGACAATAGCAACGTCCTAGCTTAGCGTAGGACACCCTCCGGCCCAATGGACCGACTTTCGAAAGTAGAGGCTGCATTAGAGAAGCGGTGGACCGGGTTATCTAGAGGGAAATACGGGGACCTATTTAGCTATAGCCTGGGGTAGATTAAATAATTAATGAAAGCACACACATAATTGGAGTGAATGTACGAGGATGGAATCCAAAATTATTGGTGTATAAGTTAACATTTCAACAATTACATGGATTGTCATAAACTATATGCCTAAGCGCTAAACTTCAGTGCCCATGACTCTATGTGAATGTCCTTGGATATTTATTTATTCAGTTCACCCAAAAACAGTCGTTTACCCCGACTAGCCTTTAAGGCGTCGGCGCACGCGCATCCTCAGATGCATTCGGTTCAATCCGGAACCGGTTCCCGTTGCATTTCTCTCGTCCGCCTACGTCAAAGCGAACCTTTTGATGTGACTCGGTAATGAACGTATAATAAATAAGGATCAGTCAACTTATGGGAACTTTGTGCTGTGGTATATAAATTGGTAATGCATTAAAAATATAGTGTATGCACTTACAAAAACAAATGTTTTTATTAATTGAAAACAACTTTCAACAATGATTTTATGTTATTTTTTTTTATGGGGACCGAGTGCTCGCTTGTACAGTGATTTAGTTAAAAAACACTAAATGACTGTACACCCAACCTATACAGGCTTGGGCATATCTTGCTCAACATATCAGTTTGACTTATCAGCGTGGAAATGCAGCCAGACTTTTAGGCACGTTGCCTTGTCGCTTGGGCAGAGATATGGCACACTGTGTATTAATTTTAAGGTTTTTTTTACACTTTTCAATAATTTATTAGAATAACCAACAAGCTTAACACTTAAAATCATTATATATTAAATTATAATATCAGTAATACACTTAACTATTATTTCAATATATTTTATTTTCAATTCGAACTATTGGATGGAGGAAATCAGTTTCGATTTCATCTCGTTTAGCAGCGGCACGAGCCGTTAGTATTATTAATTTATTATTGAGCGGTAGTCATCATTATTCTTGATATCAGTGTTAGCTTTTAGCAAAAGAAAAATGTGAAAAAGGAACATAAAATTTCGAATACATTGTATATAGTAATCTGTATAGGAAATCTATTATTATTTAAACACTACATTTTTGTGGTTTATATAATATCAATCAACAGCCAATCTCAAATTTAAAATTACTTTTGACAATCACTCGAACAAATAAAAACTTGCTTCTTACTTCTTAGCGAGCAATTCTATGAATACGTCAAAATCAATGTAGTCATAAAAAAATCAAAGACGATTCAACAATATCTCTTAAGGTAAAAGATTTATTTCAATATAGACATTTTTTAGTTTGAACTTGTATAAGGAAGTAAAACAGGCACTCAACGCCTTTTCCAACACCAACAGCTGAGTCATCTTCAACGCGTCTGCACCACGTCTCGCGACTTGTATGCCCACGCAGTCGGCTCGGTAAGACGTACCTATTTGCTTAATACCTGTTATGATCGTTCAAGCATATGCAGGATCACTTTATCTACATATTCGAATGAGATTTAAAATAATCTAACATCCTGTCATTCACGATGCAATCTCATCATAACATGTTTAAAGTAAAGAACTTATAACATGGTGCTTTTTGTACTCTTATTTATTTATACTTATAGCGGGAAAAATCTTTAAATTGATGGCATGAGTTATTGTATTTTAATAGTGTGGCTCACAGATATCATAACAATTAGCAAATATAATAAGAAATGTGAACAAGAAGATGTCATGGTTAACCCATTGAACGCCAAGAATCCAGACGCAATAGAAAATTCGTCTGGCGCCTTAAGGCGTCATTGGCGGTCAAAGGATTAACGATCATTTAACAGTCAGATTAAATCAATGATAATCTTAGTTCTTTTAGACAAGACAACAAAATAATTTCGTTTACAAAATCAAAATGTATACATTTTGTAACATACACTCTATTCTACCGGTCGCACCTACATTAGTACCTATGCAGGTGCGATTATCATCATTATTAAAACATCTTGTACTTCAAATTGTAATACAACTAACTCTATTAGTGGTATTCTGAATAAAATTGAATATAATTAATTATTAGTCATGATTATACTCATTATAATAACATATAATTCTAAGTAGGTACATAAAAAATATACTAATGTCCATGCCCTAACTTAACTGCAATTAAATTTGTCAGTAAAGCTTATACGTAATGCAATTAGTAAGACTTATTTTTTCATGATTGCAAGCTTTCCTTGGGGATATTTGCAATCTACTGTTTGTTTATTCTAGATGAAACTCGAATAAATGTATAGGTGCACTATACTATGATTACGTTATGGGCTACCGACTTGAATGGTTTCTTAAGAAGTCATATTCCAATAGTATATTTTCCTTGTTAACTCTGTAAACGTGACTGGCATGTTGGGAAATCCATATGGCAAGTAGTTTATGAGGATTATCTGCTTAGATTAACTTACTTATGGTTTGTTAAAATTAATGTCATAGTCGAGGTTATTCTTTATCAAGAGAATATTGTTTACTAGGTGGTAGATTCGGTTTGACTCGTCTAGTTAGGTACCACCGCAGTGCCAGATACTGTCCCGTGAAATAGGAGTGTTATGCGCTTTTGTGTTTCGAGATGAGGGCACTGTAGCCAGAATAATTACCGGGTCTAATATCTATCTTCTGTCGTCTCGGGTGACGGGCGCAGTGCGGCATTGATGCAGAATAATAACTATATGTTGTTTGTTTTGTTCAATGCCGCTCTGTGATGGTCAGGCGTATCACTTACCATAGGAGAGCGTCCTGACCATCCTATACATTTTGTTTTCTGTGTCCAACAAAATCATTATTTACTAAAGTATGAACAAAATCAAGAAGAAATGCAATAAGTTTACATAATGAACTGAGATTTGTATATACCCAATATACATGGAAAATTAAGTACATAGGTACAAAGTAAGTTCGAGAAATCTAAGCTTTGGCACGAATTAACCACCGGCCTCACAGAAGAACGCTTTGCGTTGTGTTTTACCCAGCAAATCAACATACCGGAGATATAAATTTTCCTCTCCGCTCTTTTTCAATTTCCCTTTCCCCTTCAATCCGTTGACCGCCAGGATTCCAGACACAATAGAAAATCTATTGTTTGTGAGGTTTTAAGGCTTCTCTGGCAGTCAAAGGGTTAATATAAGGCCACTCGCTTATGTTCCTTTTGAGTTGCAAGTATCCATGGGTAGCGGTATCACTTACCGCCAGGTGAACCACATGCTCGTTTGCGTACCTGTGAAATGAAAAAAAAAACATTTAATTTATAAATCCATACTGTAATCAACCCACAAAAGACAAAAGAAATAAAATTGATCGAGCAAATACTATTACGTGCAAAGTTATAAGAAATCAATACGTAATATTACGTTTATTAAATAGTACGACGTAGTCCCGAAAAGTAATTTCCAAGAATAATTTTGTTTTCCCTTTCGCATAATTCGCATTCAGTGAAAATTAATTGGTATAACTCTTAAAGCAAGCGTCAAATTGTGCAGCATTTCAATTTGAACTGGATTAACCCTCGGAAACCGAGATTGCTTTTTAAACAGTTACTAAATTTTCACCCCCCAGTGTTGATATTTATTGGTGATTCATAAATTTCATAATTTAGCACAGTAAGGTGGTTTTTATTCATGCTACATAATTATAAATCTTATAATTATAATATAATCATGATAAATACAGTACAATTTTTAGGTAAATGAAACAATAAGAAAACCTGACAATATGAAAAAGTACTAGGGAACCATACATAACTAAAATGATCTATTTTTAAAATGTACAACTACCATTCACTAAATTAGAGACCATACAGCCGTTTGAAGGATTGCTGTAGCAGGTTGCGTTGCGACACTTCCCTTTCATTTTTGTTTTATCCTTAGCCATTTTTACTCCACAGCATTAACATATATATAACATTCCATCACATAACCCCCAGTTCATCAGAGGAATGGGTCGTTAATGTGAAGCTGTCTACCCATGATCAACCCGACCAAATGAAAGAGGTCGTGACGAACGTAACACATAATGGACGCCATTTGTACTCGGATTACCTGGGAACAATCATGGTCGACACAAATACTTCACGATTGGATTTGATCCGCTAGATATTTCGGATATCATTTGACCGATGACCCTAAAAAGTCAAGTACGTAATGACATAATAAAAATATTTTGAAATTTATTTGAAAATAGAACAAATAAGAACGTCAATAAATACTTGAGAGATGAGTGTGCTAATGACACTCATGGGTTTGCAGGAATTAACGAAGATATCGGGCCCGACAACTTTTATAAGAATCTAGAGTAGCCTGGTGAGCATTACAGACGACCGAAGAAAACACAGAATAGTACCTAAGGAACTTTTTACAGCAGTGGACGATAGCTTCAGTCGATGAGAAAATGTATGTGCTCCAAATGAGTGCTCAAACAGAGAAGTACTAACTCTAAATCCTTTTGCTTTTATGAGCAAAGTTACTCTTACATAAATTTATTCATAGATGTTTCCATAACTTAAATTGAATGGAAACCGAATAAACTTTTTGAATTAAAAGAGACCATTCACTTGTAGGAACATTTTCTTACTACATTCGAAACCCTTTCTTTTTTCAAGAAACTCAACTTATACAACCAAATCACCATAAAAATACCTCCTTATGACTTCTTTTGATAAATCAAAGTAGTATTCTAGACCTTTTATAGAAACAGTTTGTATATCAAACAGTTATATAAATATTGAATAGTAAAATGAATTCGTTTTGTAAGTTAAAACTGAATGCAAATTATACTGTCGGTTGCATCAGTAGCGCCGTAGACGGAATGGAACTGTAAATTTCTGCAATGCGAAGTCAATGTTTTAAGACTGAACTTAAGCAATGTGTTGTTCAAATTCGAAAAACATATTTAACTTGAGGGACAACGTGAATAAGGTTGTCTGTATGCGTAGCTTACCTTAATATAACCTATTTCTATCGACATAAATAGCAAAGCTGTACTCGGGCTAATATGTGTCTCTCTCTCTGTGTGTGACAGGCAGTAAAATAACTGGTTACTGTAAATTAACATCTTGAAGTCAAGTTAGCAAATGTACTATGAGTTTTTGGTACGAGTGTATTATAGATTATAGGCAACAGTTGCCATTAATCACCACATCTGCTTTAATGCAATTTTTTCATCACAAAAACAAGCTATCAAATAATCTAAAATAGGACAGAAATGATCATCGGACTTATTACTATTAGAGCATATAGAGCGTAGGTGTGACACGCAATGCGTTAGTAGAAATCTCTAACTAGTTTATTTTATTGGCCTTAATAAGGCTTAACGATATAACAATCTTAAAACGTACATAATCATTCTTAGTTCACTTATGGATGTATCTTTTCTTTCTTATACTAACACTAACAAGAACTCGACGGCACAAAAAGCAAACAAACACACGAGCGATAAAAGTAGAACAGTTAGAGAACAACATTATCTCCTTGAGGTGTCGCAGTGTAACAATTGATGACGGTAATTCAAAGTTATTCACGTAACAACTAACTTAACAAACAAGGACAGTAGCAAAATAGTAACCGATGCGCATAATTACGATAACAAAACTATTAGCGATGATATGTAGGTGCAAAATCGTATAACGATCATTTTTACTATGGTAGTCTACCGGTACGGTAGAGAAGGGTTGATTGGACCATGATATTTTAGACAGCGTCGGTGGCTTTTTGGTGTAGACTGCTGCCTTCCGATCTGAGGGCGCAGATTTAAATCCTGCCACGTATAATGTATTTTTGAAATTATATGAACGTTAATATCTGACCGTTCTTAAGGTGAAGGAAAACATCGTGAGGAAACTGCGCACGCTTGCAAAGAGATTCAAAGGTGTTGCGTGAAATCCGCTAAGCAGCACTAGGCCCGCATGGACGACTAAGGCCTATACTTACACCCTTTAGGGTTAAGCTCGTGCCTCTCGGTGAGATGTTTAATAAGCTGCTGATGATGATGATATTTTAAGACTAATTTGCATTTATTATGGAGATAATTTTTTTCTTTTATTTTGGCTTAATCAATGCAGTCAACTTTTACTTCATTGTTTGTAGAAAGACTTATGTTTTTTTTTTCTTTTGTATACAATTATTTTATAAACATTGCATACACACACTAAGAGAAAAAGCTTTTTTAACAATTCTTGGTACAGTCAGACAGTAGACTCTAATATTTGATAACGTCACTTTAAGGTAGGTGACATATCAACTTCAATTATACAGTGTATTTTTAAAAAAGGAAGAATACCATTTATTGGCCACAAGAAACACAACTTAAAAATATACATAAAAACAGAACCCAGTGGCTAATCATGTACAAACAGCATACGCTGCAGTTGTTTAATCCACTGCAGCACTATTTGCCAACATGTTATAAAGAGACATAAAGTCAATTACCAGGAGGGGCAGGTTACTCGTAGTTAAAAGTGAGACACCCAATAACAGATACACAATTTTAATTACAATTAACACAACCAATGTCCGTGACCTATTTATGTCGTTTTATTGCAGCGGTGACTCACGCTTACAATTTCCATGAATATGTACAAGTTAGAAAACTCTTGCTAATGGCGTTTATAATTTTAAATGATGTCGGGCTCATATGTGGAAGATATAATTGACATAGCTTTGCTGATATTATAAGGTGACCTGAATCTCTGGGTAATTTCAAATCTTCCATTTGATAGATGGACGTAACCACTAATAAAAAATCAAAGTAATTGGATACATAAATCTCGTGAATGGTTAATCTCACCAAAAACATTTCATGTAAAATGTGGCCAAGACGACCACCTAATATTTTCATTGTGAAAAAGATATCAGATCTCATGTAGAGCCAAGCTCCTGAATCTACACGACCTAAGTCTACCAACCTTTACTTCAAGAAATTCTACATATTAGTAAATATATACGACTCTGTACCGTGCCCCCAGATAATGAGTTAAATAACACACCAAATGCACACCTATGCATGTTAGATGCCTTCTGGTGTTTAACAAGTACGTCGACATGTAGGATGTAGGTGCATCAGTATCTGCCAGAACTAGTACGTCGAGCGGGTATTGAACTGCTGAAATTATAAAAAATCAAGATTGTCATTGCTTTTTATTAAACTATATAATGTAGCTACATTTTTTTATGCAAAGTACGATTTAGAATTGAAAAGAATAGAAAAACGTTTATTTCACCACATATATTAAATATAGTTAAATAGAAGATACAAAAAAAATATACGGTTTTACGGAAATGACAGAAACAAGAAAAAACTACACAGTTTAAAAAAGTAGTGTAAATATAAATAAATGTGATCAAAAGGGCCCCGTCTCAGCTTAGGCTGCCGTATCCGTATGTCACTTCATAATATAAAGCACTAATACTTGTACTTCTCAAAGTCTAAGCGACGCCGACATAAGATTGATTTGATATAGGGTACCGTCAAAACAAACCGATACAATCATTTGGTACGCGTCTTATACAATACGGACGTTCATTGAATTATAACGTGGGAGCAAATAGGAAACGTCTGTCACGGCCCTACAGTTCTGTCAACACATGTCGCAATAACTGTGCTCCACACTTCGCCTTCCTTTGATGCAGGTTCCGTAACATTCGCAGAAACATAAGAACCAGCGGAATAATATCGCAATAAGCGAGGTGTCGCTACCCTACTGTGGCTTGAATTATTCATTTTCAATAAATCTAGTGGTTTTAAAAATATTATTTTTCTTCGAAGTAATGGATGTGAAGACGCATATTTTAGAATTTAATCAAGCAAATTCGAAAATGGTCAGGCCAGGTGCCTTATAAGAAACATGAATCTTGCAACTTCAACGAACAGCTTGCAACGTCGATTGAAAGGCGATACATTATATGCAATGTGTTTGGCCTCATTTGACTGTCCCTGTTTAGGAGCATTGCTTTTTCATTGGTCCTGAACTTACCAGATAGAAGCATAGCCAGTGGTAGAGATAATGTCACGATACTCATCTGAATACTTCTTTCTATAAATTTATTGCAGACATTTGGCCCTAAATTTTGTAATGAAGATCGTACATCCCTGGCAAAAAAAAATCTTAAGTTTGATAACCTCAATACAGCTTCTTACACGCAAATATTACATTTTATCTATAAGAATATTTGCGTCTATAGTATTCGATTTTATTTCCCGTAGAGGCTTGAGAAACTAAAACTTACACAACTCCCTTTGATCTCAATACTAAGAAAAACTAGTCCTACTAACTAGTTAAATTTTATTTTACACCAATATTATGACTTCATTACATAAAGTTTGTATTTATTTATCCTTGAACATTTAAGTTAAGGGTGCTTTAAGAATCGTGAAACTTAAAATGGCCAAGTAAGTAGAACTCGTTGAAGGGCAATCATAACAATGATGTTAGGCTTTCTAGGGGCGCTTAAAGAGCCAGCTTCAATTGCACTTTCCAGTTTGGCATCATGAACACTTGCGGGCAACAACAATGTTGTGACGTTTGTCGGGCGTGGAAATTACGGTCACATGGCCACAGTTTACGACAAGCGCTTTCTCGTTTGACACCTTTGATGCAGTCTGGATAACAAATATATGAAATATTTTCATTCGGTTACGCAATCCAGGACTTTGATTATTTTAACCCTTTAGAGAAGATTCTTTGAAGAAATAAGGTCAGCGTCATAGTCACCCTCTTTACCAAGATGAAGTGACGGAGGGCAGTGCAGAAGCCGAAAAAACCAATAGCTGTCGAGGTCGGAGGGTTCTCGAATGAAGACGACGTGCCGGCAATCGCAGCGGAGCGTGATCTCAACATGGACAGATGACATTAAGAGGATGCGTGTAGGCCTGATGCAATAATTTTTAACATTTGGATGCGAAGTAATTGACCTATGGTCAGTAATGGAAATCTAGTGGCCGAAATTATTATGATGATGACCTCATTTTAAAAAATGTTTTATATGTTTCATCAGAGAATTTTAAACTAAGAATTTTAAAACAACTATCAAGGAAGCAGTTATATGTTTTCTCGAAACGTACTTTTATATTTTCAAACAGAAGAAAAAACGGAGCATTACTTAACTTGATTCGGATAAGAAGAAAACTTAACAAGCGTCAAGCAATGATGTAAAAAAATGATAAATTCGTGATATGTTCCCAAAACAACTGAAAGTGTTCCGAATGCAGCGACAGCACACATACATATATTTCAAATGAGCGTACATTTACCTAAACAAAGAGCCTACAACTGTATTCTCTTTGGCGGTTCGGTTTTGAGGCACAGGTGGCGTGCCTTTAAACAGAATATCATTGGCGTCAAGTATTAAATGTACATTCCATTTTTTAAACCGAAGATTTAGATACGTGCCAAAATTCAAATACCGGCATAACCATTGTTGACCTTTACAAAACTGTCAGTAGGTTCCCGCGCTTTTAAAACAAGCGTTGTGATTGAGCATGTAAACGGACAAGCACTTTCCCTGTCCATAAACTTTCGCCTTCAGTTCGATGGATAACACTGAACGTGAGTCATTTGTCTTGCGTAAAGTATGAAGCAATGGGTTGCTTTGACTAAAATAGAGATTTTTTTAAACTGCAAAGTTTTCATAAAAGCGAAGTTAAGAGTGTGACATATGATCGAATACGTTAAACTGTTCTATTCGATGACTGCAACTCGACCCTGCTACTGTATTGTGGCTAAAGGCTGACGGTTTTAGGATAAATAATTATTTAATTATAATTAAGTATATACAAACAAAGCAGGAACTTTTCCTGGAAAAAAAGACGTAAATTCTTAATTGCTATTGAAATGCAAATCAGTATTATTTCAATGAAACCTATAGAAAAATCTTCATTTAACAAATATGATACTTTTTCATTGATGAAAAATCTTTTCAATTGAGAATTTTTTTTCTCTTTTATTTTTTGATAAGCAATACAAATCACTACAACAATGTTATGGAATATTTATGTACCTAAGACTGAACCTAAAACTATTACACTATTTTCGTTTGTGTAAGTCTACATCTACATTGATACTCGTATACGTTATTTTTAGTGTTTCACTCATATAAGTCTCAATCTATACTATTTGGTTTTTAATGTTTCTTTTGTTTTCTATAGTATAATATCTTCGTTATTTTCTACGTAAAGGTAATACTTATATTTTTTAATTTAAGAAAGGATCGTAAAATATTATTGCAAAGGTGTAACGAAATTTGTAACCGAAATTTCTTAAGTTGCTATCTCAATTTTTCGACTTTACGAGCGCTCTCGAACTTTCTGGAATTTTCCATCACAATTTCACGGTACACGAACCAAGTAAACGTGTAATGCAGTTGACAAGTCCTTTTAAGACATGTTTATTGTTTCATATCAGCTGATCTCACCTGATACTGCGAGACAATAAAGAGAAAGGTCTCGGACAGCACGAAAGTTCGCAACTAGGGATTGCAATAACAATTTATCATGTTATCTGATGCCGGCGAGCTTCTCCCGGTTAATGAGTGGCATTTAGAAAGCTGCGATTGCAGAATTTATGTTTAGCTAATTCATTTTATGAAGCACCCTTAAATGTGACTGGTGAGGTCACCCTTGAACATTCACGCAAATATACCATTTAAACGTCATACCCACACGTAAACGTGCTCATGTCATTGTCAACCACATGTTAGGTACTTTGAAATGAAAAATATTACATCGGCTTTGCAAGGAATGTTTCCAACTGGATGTTTAAACGCATGATACATATTTGTAATGTTTATTTCGTTGCTTTAATTATTAATTCATGGTATACCTGTTAACTATTTAAGCCTACCTGGAAACACTATTTTCAGTTCTTTGTGATCAGTAAATGTAACTTAATAAATTTAATACGTAGGTATCCACTTCGTGCCGATTAACAATGTAACGTTTCTACTACTTAACCATTTGAGTTATTTATATGACGTTCTATTACAAATACGAACTACGAGTAATATAAGATAAACAACGCTATACATATGGTGATTCCCAACCATTTCATCACAGACCGATAGTGCCATTTGAATGCAAAGCGAGCTGTGCGATGCACTATGCATATCTAGCGAACCACACACGCAGATATCTGGAATAACCGTACCTTACATAGGTAACACTTGCTCGATAACAACTGAAACTGATAACAACGCGTTTTCATTGAAATGAAACTGCGACAAGGAATGAATAAAAAAATGCTGTAGGTTTAATGTATATACCTAACTTTAGAGGTGTATGTTTATAAGGGGTTCCAGCATATATCTTTTGGGATCCAAGCCAACCTCGGCGACCCGTGAACACGCAATGGACCATTACAGTGGATTTTCCAAAAAACCTCAATGGTGTGTCGTTGGGAGAAGCCTTGCCCGGGAGTCGGAAGATATAGCAATAGTAGTAGTAGTTTTTAATTGGAGATATTTCGGTATCAGTAAAACTGATACCTGTTATACAAATCTCGATATGGGAATCTTATCACATCGATAGAGTTGGTAAGCGAGCGCAGCTGCTATAGTGCGATTGTTTGACGATCGTACAATTTAAATAATATAGCAATAGTCAACCATAGTATGGGAGACAGAAAAATATTATGTCCTTCGAATGCTTGTATCATTCCAAATTGCACATAAAACGATATGTTAACTCGGGCATCATTCCGAGTTAGTTGAATAGCCAATACCGTATGAGCCCGTAAAAGGTTACTGCGATTTCAAATACGAGCTTGAGACATCTATATTTTATTTCATCAACCATGCTTTAAAACTCAGATCCGCGATTAATTCATTTCAACTTTCTTACAGAATAAAGTTGTATTGATCTAAACGAGTAGTTTGAATCTAATAATAGCTAGTTAACCACTAATATATTAACTTACAATAATCCTTCTAATCCTCACCTCTCGGCTAACTAAAAGTTCAGAAATAGTTACTATAAATCAGTCACCATTTTATGTTAACGCAGCTTTGTAAAACAACTCCATAAATAGCTCTGCAGACATAACATACTGTACAGTTTGCGACGCACATGCACATGTCGTTTAGTACCTTGACCTTATATTTACTTGAAATGGACGTTAATAGAAATTTAAGATATACAATTCTACAGTTTTAGTTACTCTTTCGAAGAATAATGTTATGAAAATACTGCGGTGCACTTGCAATGTGTCTTCTTAGAATCTATGTTTCTTCTCAACATCCTTTAACCGTCAGGATTCCAGACACAATAGAAAATCTATTGTTTCCGTCAGCGGTAAAAGGGTTAACTACATAATGCAATAAATAATTACATTACATTTTCAACCTTTTGCCACTAACGAGGCCACTAACGATCGTCCACCATACAATGCATTATTTTTTGAAGGCTGACGTCCATCTGCGCTCGCCACTTGCCCAATGAAGCCCAGTGTTAAGGTCATCTGTAGGATCAGTAGTCTGATAAAAAACACTATTTAGGTGGCAAAAAATCATTCAATGCCGCTCCGTTATGGTACGGCGTGCCCCTTACCTCCAGATGAGCGTCCTGACCGTCCTGTGCACTTTGTAAAAATAGCTAAATCAGTACAGCTAGTTGAATTAATAAAAGAATATAGAATCAATAGAAATTCTATTGTCTTGTGTCTCTTGCTAGAGAACCTACTATATTTCATTCAATAGGTGTCGTAAGGGGCGACTCAGGAAGTGCAACGGAAGACGGCGAAATGCTCTTTATCTGTCACGATCCTGGTGATATGCGGACAGTAGATTTTGCCGAATACACAATATCTGACCAGTCCCTTACGGGTAGTAAGGTATAAAGTTCAGCAGATATACAGCCGTTAAAGTATGAGTGTAAAATTAGACTCTCGTTACAAAGAGGTTAACTTTCATCTACAATCAATTACCAAATCATTATATCAGTTTAAAATTGAAAAATATTGAGGTACTTTTTTAAATAATTACTAATCCACTTTAACATTTAAACTTACCACCTAACTTGAAAGTGTTATCTCCGTCGCCTGAACGGTAAATACAAACTGGTCTGAAAATATAACTAACTTCTAAAGCGATTAGTGAGGTTTTTGGGTATAACCACTACTGAGTAATCTAAATAAATTCAATACATGAACTTTTTCCCCTATGGTTTTATGGTTACATTAAATATTCATGTGTCGTTAATTCCGTCGGTGGTAAAGTACTGTGAAAAATAATAAAACTATTCACGATGATACTTCAGTGAAGAAAAAGTATTTTTTTATTTTATTTATAAAATGCGTTGTAACGTTTCTCGGTGACGTCAGAGCCACATGGCTTCAACGGAACACTAAACGAACAAGACAAACGTAATGATAACAAAAATAGAGCAAGAATATGTACATGAATTAAAAACCGCATGCCGACTCAGTGAAACTGTATTATTTATCAATGGAAGTTTATCCGCTATGTGCATTATGAAGAAAAACTATAGAAAGTCTATTGTTTCGGTGACTTATCAAACAGGTAACTCGTATTGTCTAGCTTAGGCACCAGTCTCGCACAAACAATATGTGAATCCATACTATTGGAATTTTAATAGATGGTAGCATCTATTAAAATTCCAATAGTATGGAACAACAATACTAGTATTGTGTACAGGACTTGAGTCCTGGCTAAATAACCAACTACTAAGCATGTTAACTACTGAATAATAATAATAACATCAAGTACGTACACAAAATTGACAATAAAATAGACATAACTCTCAAGATATGTGGTAATGGCTAATAAAACTGAATATCGTTGATAGTTGCGAGTTTCAAAAGCTCTTATTTCGTCGTTTTATATAGGCACATTAACATAGATATCTTTCATGTACTGTTTATCGACAGTAACAAAGTTTGATTGAATTTGTTTACATCTAAAGGATATACACTTGATTTCCAAAACCAATCACAGTTGTTTGATGTTTAGATTTAGATTCATGTTTGAATTAGGTCAAATGGTAAATCTGCCGACCTCAGGCGCAATAGGCGATCACTCGAAAGAGATGAAGAGTTGTTAATGAGGGGTACGTTATATTTTAAGAGTATCAGATCTTCTATAGGCAGGTCGTTATTAGGTATTACGAGATGCAGGCTAGGTAGGCTTGGTACCACAGATTTACAAACTAAAGCTTGGTACCCCTAAAAGAGTATTTGGACACTTCTTGCAACCTTGCGACTATAAGAAAATGTATCCAGATAACGTGTCCATTTTCTTTCAGACACTTTATGGCAAACATACTACAATGTTATATCTAAATTTTTATCAAAATCTCGTATAAGTTTGTTGGACCTATTTTACATTAGAAAATATTTTTTAAGATGGAAATCATAGAAAAGTTTTCCAAGTGTCCATTTATATATATAACGTTACGTCATTCCCGATATCGACGACCATCCATTCGAGTGCAATCCACGCCGGCACGAAGGTCGCCAATGACAAAGTAGGTTAAAAGATGCTTTCATCCTCCCCACTGTATACGTACGATGCTAGCCAAGACACGGATGAGATCACGCATGCGCAGACAGTACCATAGAATGGAACAATGATCGGGATCTTCCCACGAGCGCGTCGGCCCTTCGCGGCAATTAAACACGGTGCAAGGGATGAGATGACGGCGGTGCAGTGACGTAAGGTATGATAATTCCGGTTTAAGCACATCGGCAATGAACGTCATACAACAATGTCAGTTTTAAGTAAAAGACTATGACGCGTTTTTTTACTCTTCTTATATCTAGCTAACACTATTATAGTGTTATCAAATCCAGCTTCACCGACTGAATCTTTGCCTTGGGTTATATATATGTCAATAATAAAACTAAATAACACTGTTATGTTATTTAATGAGTATACGGTCATTTAACAACGTGACAATATTTTGTATGATATGGGATACATTTTGTTTCGGTAATTCTTAATAGCACCTATGTCTGTCCATATCAGTTTATCTTTTTGTATCTATAACTGTGACCGTTTTTAAGGATGAGCCAGTCAGTGATATCACTGGATTTGAGTTTTAACAACTATGTCACGAGTAAAAAACTACACTATTAATCCACTTTGGGATTACTGGTGATGTACTATAGTCAACAATAGTAAGTTAGTCTTAGGTACGGTTTATACTTAGTATTAAAAAATATCACCTTCGTACATCGCATGATATGTCTAGATACGATCCGTTTATACCAGTAATCTAGCTTAGAACTAGATATAATAAAACAAGCCACCTGCGACCATAACACTATAACTGCTGTAATGTGATGATACTAACATGACACTGGTCTAACTAGAAAGTGCTAGTAATGTATTGCATGGACATAACGTCAGAGAACATGAGAAAATGCGAACGCATCTAATACGGGGAAGGAAACGCAAAAAATGAACACCAAGATAGGGACGATTAAACCAGTATATTAACATAGAAGCGAAAGCTTTCGGGAATGCGATCGCCTTTGAATGTGGAATCTTAGAAAAAGCTATCACAAATCATATATGTATATTAAATATTGTTACTTTAGTGTGCTGTGACGTAATATGCGTAACAGCTAATCTTGGATACATAAATCAAAGGCTCATAAATAACAATAATAATCTTAAGAAGCCAAATAGTTTTCCAGGAAAATGCAGCATATACAAAAAGTTTATTTGGTTTTTCCCGAGGTGTACAATTTGGGGGTCTTCAAGTCGAGAGTTTCTTCTAGGTCAGCGTGTTTCATCCTAGACATCGTCGATGTTTAACACCAGACAAGGCGTAGTCAAACGCTGGCCTATTTAATGTAAAAAAAAAAAAAATTTGGTCAATTAATATATTTGGATAGGTAGGTACTTCTCATATAGGAAATATGTTTTGCTTAGGTGAACAAATACTGAAGTGTACAAATACTTTAGCTTCAACAAGTGATGGATTTGTATTGCGTGGGATTCAGTTAGCTATTTCCAGTTGCAAACCGCGATAAATTAAAGCAAACAGCAAATTTGACTTTTCAAATTCCTAATATACGCTTGAGACAACGATTCACTCAGAAATGCAACAAATTATTTGATGATTCTGCAAATTATAGCAGCTTTGTATGTCATAATCATAACTCTGTAAACTTCCCGGAATTCTTGTTCAATAATGAATATGTATAGAAAATACCCCTGAATTATGCGAATATGAAAACTGATTACTTTAAATAATAAATAAATAAGGGTCAGCTTAATAAATGTGCATACGATATGCGGCGTATTCTCACATGTCTCATCGCCCCAATTTCGAATGTCTGATCCAATGAATCCAACATTTAGCCAATAATACAAAGCATTAGACTGTGACAACATAAATTCAATATGGAGTTCTTTTCAATAGGACAATAGGGATCGATGCAACTGCCACAGCTGTTACGGTCTAACGAGCTGTGTATTTTTTTATAGTTTGTAGACCTAAGTATTCACTGTTTCGGTGAAGTAAATTTCATACCGATTTGTTGATTGATAATTGACTATACATTCGTGCAAATCCACTACTCACCCTAAAAAAAAATAAGATTTTAATAACATCATCGTGCGCACTATCAATACAATTGGTTCAATATGCCACCTTATGCTTATACTTTATGAGTTTTACAAATTATATAATTGACTTGAAAATTATTGAACCCTTAATACAGTTTTCAACTTTGTATACAAAAAACTTTAAATGTTTTGATAACTGACAAGAATTTGGTTATAGGTGGTACCTCGTATACGACTTAACGGTAATTAAGGTAAAAGTTGTCCTTTACTAAAAGGTTAGCACTTAAAGATACTGAAGCATGAGTGGACAGCCAAGTTATTTTTGTTATCACAATTGTTATTTAATTAAATGTATTTAATAATGATAATGACAATATTTGTCGTTATTATTTCCATAATAATCTAAACCAACTTTGACGAATAGATAATGTAACAACTTTGTCGTAGCTATAGGTACCTGTACAAAATGATTGTCTTTTACCTTTGCTATTTCAAATTATTTGAAAGTTATAAAAGAAAAAAAAACGTTTTTTGTTAGAATTTACTCCGCTAATCTGTCACAGGCTTCTAATCAACATCGTATTTCAAGCTGATAAGTGTTATCTTTATAATTAAGGGGACTTTGCAAAACACAATTACAAAGAGGTAACGCTGCCAGAATTTTCGGAAACTTGACTAAAGGGACTTCTCTTTTAATTATATTTTTTAGTTTCAATAATTTATTTTTTAAGTGTTTGTTTTAATATATTTTAGTAGTCTTCTTTTATTTTATAAGTATGTATTGTATGTCTATTTTTATCTTGGTTATAATAAATAAATGTCCCATATGTAAGTATTTACTTACAAAGTTAAATCCTGATATTCTCACTGACTTTTTCCTTGAAACCATATTTTTGCACAATGGCTAATCTTAATTATATTTAAACTAGACCTGACTTTTAACTGTACTGACTTACTTTTGGCCCCGGTCCAGGCTCGCCGACTAGTGAACGTAACTTTGGCGACAGAACGGACTACACCAGTATGGCGGTAGTACGTTCCGTAACAATCAATGGTTTGAGAAGTATTCTTTTACGTGTTTATAGGTAAACTAGATGTGTACTGTTAAGTTGGCCTCCCTCAATACTTTTGGAATATTATAAAAAACAAAGGTAATACTTTGCTAAGAAACAAAAAAGTAGAAAAGCTCACTCGGTTCCTGGTCATTAGGAAGCCTGGTATGTCGTGAATCCCGCACTAAGATAATTATGAGGTAAGTAACAAAAATAAACCTTTTCCACATGAGAGCATAGTTGAAATTCATTAGATTATGGAAGCGCGTCCACAACTTGTTATGCTAATAAGTTTACATCAGCAACTCTAAATACATAAGCGGCGTGCGAAAACACATCCATGAGGTCAATTCTGATTCTGCATCGCCGTGTTTATACGTTTCGCTCGCTTTAAATATCTTTGACGTCCGACAATATTGGACGATCGGCATACAATTGCAGACAAGTGGTGCCTCATTTAACCAGCTGACATCAGAATCGGCCTTGTTTTTTATCACAATCTATTGAAATATATTATCATCTATCGTTTAAAATCAGCAAGACGCGTGCTAACAAAACGCTGGACTTCAAAAAAGTTTTATGACAGATTGAATCAAGACCGTGCGTTTTCTATTGTTCAATGTTTATTTGGCATGCCAGACATTAATGTTATGTTATGAACCTTGCATATTTTCTACGCCTCTATCATATCAATTTGGTTATAATAACACATGCTTAATTTGTGTTAATAGATAATGAAGACGTGGGAAAGTGGTAGATATGTGCCAGAAGTTTATCCGTGTTTGAATCCTTAAAAAATAAACATTCACATTATTTAAAGTAAAGAATAATACAATGCAGATAAAAACTACACAGCGCCAACTAGCCCCATATTAAGCGAGGACCCTGTTGTTAGGGTACTAAACAACTGATAAATAAACATGCTTATTTATAGACATTTTTTTGTGAATACGTACATATTATATAAAAAATACTATATTTATTTAATATTTTTATACTATATTTATTGTATATAATATTTTTAAGTATGTAATTTACATTAAATTCTGTTTAACTTTTATTTTGCTAAACTGTTTCCATGTCAGCTGTGCTTGTCGTGGCAGTTTGTAATTAAGGCATCACTACTTGTTAGTATCGCTTACGTATGTATAATGTCAATGTAATAAGTGTATGTCTTGTAAACTGTCCTAAATAAATAAATACCCAGACAATGTACACAAATTTTTGTCATGCCCGGGGATCTAACCCGGAACCATTTGGTGTAGTAGCCGACGTCTCCACCATTACACAACATGGGTATTCACCATTACACCATGTGGTGAGAACTAATGTTTTAGAGGCAACCTAGGTATACATCTTCTAAAATTGTCGAAGTACTAATACATCTGCTCCTACCAAGGTAAGTAGAGATATAACATTCCTTAAAATAATATTCATAGTACAAGCCAAAATTCATATGTTATTGCAGCATCACTAAATGTTAGCGTGGGACTTGCACGTCAGTTATATTTAGCTATGAGATACGGAACTGTTTATAGATCCTTATAATATATATGACACATAAACTAATAAACGCTGACTTAATTGCGACCATGATACACCGACCTATCTTGTAACGTTATACAAAAACCAGTTTGTAATTTTAAAAACTACGCCAACATTATATAAAACACAAATTCATATTTTTTAAATGTAAATAGATCAAGGTTACGCAATAGTCAATCAATCCGTTTAATAAGAGCATGTCTCGAAATTAAATTTGATTGCTTTTGAATTGACGCGTGTTGGTCTTTCTTTGAACCGGTCATCAGAAATGTCAGGCTCAGAGTGCTCTGATTTACAATGGATTGAAATCGAACGTGTGATGTTTAATTTAGAAAAAAGTTGCATATTAAAAAAGATTTTAACTTATTATTTATAACGCTATGGTACACGGAGATAAATCATCGTATTGACGATATCATACATCAATATACAAACTTGTTTAATTCAACAACTCAACATCTTATAACCTCTTAACTTTTACTTAGCAATAATGTCTTTATGTTAAAATGGAAAAATCCGAATCTTCATGAAAGCCGATCCAATTTGACACTAATGATGCTTTAGCACACTTAGACAATGTACAAGGAAAAGTCCTCAGAAAGTTGTTCCCTAAAAAAACAAGCATCGCAAATAAGATCGTGCATGTTTTAATACTCAGAGTTGGCAGAATTAACAATCAACCGCAAGAATATAGGTCGAGTTCAGGTTGACATGTTTACGGGCACATCAAAAACTCAGTAATATCGTTCTTTGATTAAAGCGAACCTATGGGCCGTAAACCAGTTCACACTGCGGGTAGCCTGTGCAACCCAAGGCATTATTGATCACCGCAATTATCCATCCATAACTAAACTTTGTAGCAGCAACTTGGAGCGAAATTTCTCGCTTGTATGCTCAGTCAAATTATTCAGTGTAGGCTCATTAAGAGCTGTCAGATGCATACAAAACCGGTCCGGATAAGTAACCACAATGCGGATGACTCCACGTAATTCAATAGCGATCGTTACAGTGATATTTTTCCTGTCATAAGCATACTCTAGATATATTTTTTGAAATCGTTAAAGATTTTCATTTAAATGTCTCCGTAGTTTAGTAGTCTGAGGGTTGCATTTAAATCGTGATCTGACAGTCGTTGGTTCTAAGCATACAAGAAAAACGGATTATAATTGTCTCTATGTGCGTTTTTTACAGCTTAGTATAGCAGACTAAAATAAAGAATTTGGTGCTTAAGGCACGTGAAGTCACCGGTCCCGGCTGGTGGATGTTACATTTAAACAACTTCAAAGGCCGTAAAGTAGTTTGGAAACTTTGAAACCGGAGTCCGTCTAATTGTTCTACAATAACTAACTTAACCACGCTAGATAAAGACTTAATACTTGATTGTAATTGGCCTAATTTTCAAGTACTGAATCTGATTAAACACCAAAAGCGAGAATAATACTGAAGATGACATTCGCAGAGTTCAAATATCCCCGGATTCTGGATGAGGTAATAAAACAAATGAAAAAATTATGCACCGCGCCAGACAGTGCGACAGGATGATATAATTCCATTCTTACGATCAAGCGCGATGGGGTCGATCCTGTTGGCTCCCACCGCTTTTCGTTAATTTCCGGCCAGCTCGAGTCCAATTTGCTCTGAATAACTATTCCAACGAATCACTCTCGCATTCAGTGTATTGTGATATTTCTAAAATTGAAACGTATACACCGTTATTGTTATGCAAATCGATGGTATCGAATTCATTTGGCAGTATAAATTACGGTTATTTAGCATTTCGGGTGCATCGTGCTGCTGCATAGTATTAAGCGCTTAAAGAGTTGCATGCATTTTGTTAAGATCCATTGAAAGGTTAAAGTCACGGACGAACATTACCATATCGTGACTTCATCGATGAAAGCGATTACGAATATAATCCCACCCAACGTATCCAAATCTGGAATGTCCTAATCATATCTAAATTTGCCTTTTTCAGTTGTATCAAAAGTTATTTTTGCATTACAAGTTTTGTTTTCGGACATTGCATATTTATATGTATATTTATGCTTCAACCCCTTGACACAGTGGACAACTATTGTTTATGATGTTTTAAGGCGTATCTGGTGGTCAAAAGGTTAAAACCATAACCATGATTAGCATTCCAGTAACTGGTGATATTTTCCAATTAACAGTATATGCTCATTTTAGCCCAGTTCTTGTGTACCTCAAATCAACCATTTTAATACAGATGTAAAACATAAAAATCTCATAGCACGCAGTACTGATAAAATATAAAACCAAAACAAGCAAAGAAACTCATGGAACAGTAGCATAAAGGATCTTTATACACGCGCCATTAATCTCCGCTAAAGGGAATAAACAAATAGAGTTGAGGCAAAAATAACCACCAAACAATGCGGCTTATTCAACCTAAATAAGGTCAAGCAAATACAAAACGTATGAATGAATCCCCAAATTACTGAGACGTAACACTGCGATTTGATTTTATTTCATTAAAAACATTGGTATGTATATTCACCGGGAATGCTTTAAGATTAACAATAGAGTTAAACTTTGGTGAGAACAGGGACGAGACATTCACTCTGAAAATATGAAATCGCTTCGTAAAAGATTACAGGACTCCATAGGTGCAATGGCAGGAGGCGCGGGATGCCGTGACGTTAGGTACCATATCGGAGCCGTCAATATATTACTTCGTGAGTTAAGAAAGGTTCATAAGAAGCAGACTACTGAAATGAAATGCATGGATTACATCTGATGTCCTATAGGGATCAAAACGTTCGTACGTAGGTAGCACAGTGTATGATTTGCTCTACAATCCAAAATTGCTATGGTTCTGGAGACTCTGGCACCTACACTGATTCTACTTTTAGGAACATTATTATAAATTAGGATTATTTCAATAGATCACGGTTCCAGTAAATAAGGTGATGTTACTTTAATGGTTGACGATATTGCTGATAAGCTACTGGAATTTAAAAACTACAGCATGTCATGTAATGTTGTTGAAAGATAGTGAATCTACGCAAGGAAAAAATACAGTTCGCAAGCACGTTAGCGTTCGTTACAAATCTCATTCTGAGCACGCAAAGGGCGTGCCGACTAATTCACCCCGCAATTAGGATGATTAAATTACATAAGTGATACAAGTCTGTCATCCTGACACGAAAATGCAACACTTCCCTGCTGTTTTATCACTGTAGTCATTCGATGAAAACATCTACAAAGTTTGGTATTTTTTCGTTATATTTAACTAAAGTGTCTATTGCTACTAACGCTTGTCAGATACCTATACTAAAATATAGGAAGGTGGGATGTAACTTAATAGCTAGAAGTAACGTAAGCTTACTGTGCTTCGGCGCAAGTTTTATATTGTTTATTTACCTACAAATCGAACTACAGAAATAAGCATAAACAAATTCTACAAACTACGACACTTGAAAACTAACTAGCTAATTCCGAAGCGTAACAGTTTACAAATTACAAAACCATAGAGACCAACGTCCGAAGCACGGTGCCCGCAGAAGTCATGGGCATTGTTTTGTTTCCACTTGGCTGCTTATCTGATGACGTCACGCCCCGCCACCTTCGGATGGAGTGGAAACAAGTGGGTGAGGGGCACTTACTAACGAGATGAAACTACAATGCAACCTGTATGCAAAAAAAATGTATTCCTATTTTTATAGCTATTATTCAAAGTAGTGCCATCACATTTTTAATAAATTAAAAAACAAAAATAAAGTAGGCCTTAAATTATTAGTTCACATTCGTATTAAAATGTAGCCAAAAAACTAAATTTATAAGTTACCCTAAATGGTCTAAGAAGCACTTCGCTAGTGGAGTAGGTATTAAATAAAAAGACTAAAATAATTTAGTTATTAAGAACAATAATGAAAACGCAGTCGTGTACTATTTCGAAAATATTTTGTGCCAAGAAGCACACTTCACATACTGGAAACCTACTCTAACGGCCATCAGCTCACCACCACTCCCTAAGCCAGTAAATTCAATTTCCATTCCCAGACTTTTAAAAGTATAAAAGGTTATTTTTAATTAAAAAGCTTTCTACAATAAACAAAAGGCGTCCCCCTAATTGTCTATGGTTGTCATTTACGTTACCATAGAGTCCGTATACCGTGGGTCAATGCGCAATAGAGAAACGGGCTAATTCGGTTTGCTTTACGACCACTCTGTTTACACTTGCGTTGGAAAAATGTTTCCTTGTCTACTGACCTACAATCGATCGCTCTCTTCTATTCGCCATGAACACTCCGCGCTAAAGTTGGAGTATGTACACTATCAAATATCTGTTATTATTCTTTATTGAAAACAGTGACTTAACAAGTTTTGACCAACTATCAACAAGACATACTTATGAAGAATAACTGTTGATGTGTTGAGTGAAATGTCAATTCATTGTTATTGTTGGTAATTTTTAATGTTTAAGTAGCCCGCCTTTATGGATCAAAAAGTGTAACATCCATGTCATATCATGACTTGTCAATGAGTTTGTGTGTTAAACTTTTTCACTCCTGATTTCCCAGAGAGAGGGACAGAAAAGAGTCGGCAAAACAGAGAGTAGTCTAGCTTTATTGCATTTCAAAAACAACTACATTTGCGAGGTCGTAACATCAAAGCAAGGCGAACAGTAAATGAACCCTCGTCTATTGACCTACAATCGATGGTACGGTTCTTTGTCCATTCGCTACGAAATCTTGTGCACTTTATGCAAGTCAACAGGAAATGTGGTTCAATTACACTTCGATGTGCCTCTAGTGAACGCATAAGATAATGTCTTAGAAATATATTGTCAAATTTCTAGCCTATAATTATCCACTTGTACATACATACATCGGTACACAAACTACGACAAATATTTTAGTATGTAACAATGCCTATCGCATCCTCATAGTTTTATTTGCACAGTAAAGCTTTAGAACTCATTACCGCAGTGTTTTTCCTGATTGGAACAATGTAAGTTTATTCTGTCTAGGCACCTCCCATGCCATGCTCCATGTCTGAGTTGCCTTCTATTTTTCTACAGATACTTCAGTTTGATTTTTGCTTTTCCACATGCAGCTTTAACTACTTCTTGCAAATTTGTTATGAGCTATAAGAGTAACTTTAAAAAAACATATTAAAGTTACTATTATTAAGTTTGATACTAATTATACATACTATATAAAGCATTTCAAAAAATTACGTCATTAAACATCACACGACTGTGGAGGTCGTCTGAAATTTAGTATTATTAATATGACAAACTAGTAAGAGTATTCTGTTCGTAGTCTTGTGTTTCTAGGCAGGCATAAATTAAGACAACGTAGTAGTCTTGTTATAGACGGACGACCTTATATACCATCAAACGTACGTTGGCTCAGTACAGTATCGTTTTAATAAATCCAAAAACAAATGTTCACATTGAAATGTTATTCCAGAAGCCAGTGGAGCGTTTGCTCGGATACTTCTGTATTTTGAATTGCAATATCGTGATTTATCATACGCCGTTTTAAATGGAAATGTAATCAATTCGTGTTTAAGAGTTTCTTTAGTTATCATTGTCATACAAACCTGTTTCAGGCTTCACTGAACTCATAAAGCAATTCTTGATAATTTATACGTAAGTGCATAATGTATGCAAAATAAAGAGTAATAGATAACATCACCATATGCATGCTATGAAGTCACATCTCTGTTTATAAATTTGTTGTATTTGCCAAGAATCTATTTAAATTGATAGATAAGTAATCAATAACACAACAATCGCAACCATTCGAAACCTCTGAAACGCTTTTTATTGATTTATTTAAATGTTATTTTTCTTTAAATTTGTCATTACATTTGTATGTTTTCATAACATTTTCGCCAAGCCTTAAAGAAATGTAGTTTGACTTTGACATTATCTTTACTCACGTTAGATTTACCATTGAAGGCACTGCCCTATTAATTGTCTTTGATATGCCAACTTGTGTAAATTAAAAAAAGTAATTTGTATGAACGAAACGTTAATCGATTAGCTAGATAAGTATGCAAGCCGAGTGTAACACTCACCTGTTGTGACGATGGTGCCCCCATTTACACGCGATCGATTTTATTTCGGGACGTAAACGAACACATGTATCGATGCGTGGAATTCGCCTTACTGCTGTTCTTTCTTGGCAAATTCTTTTACAACTGCTCAGTATACTATACTAACATGTATTTAAATGTACTTTTCTGTTGAATTGGCCGATTGAAAATTAACGCTATCAGATCACTTTGTTACTGAAATGCTGCCAGCAATGAAGAAACACTATTTCATCGCGAAATAAGGTAGAGTGTTGACCATTTCCGAATCATCGTGATGATTAGCTTTGTTGGTTTAAGAAATAGAAGTCTAATTTTAAAAACAAACTAGAATCCTTTGAAAAAATTGTGACCTACATAATGTTGTCCCAAATCATATGTATAAAGTTGTTTAATAAAATTACTTAAAATCTAGCCGAATCGCCATTAGGCCAGGTTAAATTTTAAAAATTATGAGTATGTTAGCTGTAACAAATATAAAAAGATTAAAATTGTATTTTTTTCATTCCTTGCGGGCTCTTCTCGAAGATCTCACTTTTTATAAAAAACATATGATTGACGATTCCAAGGTATCTATAAACGATTTACTTGAATAAAGATAGTTTGATACATAACATTACAAATACATACAATCTAAGAAGACATAGATAAAATATCGTAATAAAAAATTTGAACTTCAAAGTGCGGCGTCGTTCGCTGTCGTTTCACAATCACGTAATTATTGCAATTCTAAAGTTTTAGAGCATATAAATCGCATATATTATACACAAAGTTATATTATCCAGATACCACATGGTTCTATTTAACGCAAAGACAATTTTACAATGACATTTGCTAAATGTCATCTAACAACAACGTTTTACTTTCATTAAGTTCTATAAATAAAGCTCTGGTGAACCAACAATAGCAAAATGTCAGAACAACTTTCACTAGGCGGTCGGATGAAACAAGCTGTGTGCAAAAAAGAAACAAAAACAAGTAACATAACAAATAATGTTGAACAGACCCCGTGAATAAATTGCCTTGTATATTACAGCCGTATTATCAAATGCGACCGACATTCATGGTGTTAGAAAGTAGATTACCGTTCGAAAAACAAACGGTTCAAAAGTAAACATTGTTACTATATTATTTTTTTTAATTACCTTAGGAGACTGAACATTTTCTTATGTGTGCCAGCATAGTAGAACTTCATTTTAAGGTTCAAAGATCTAAACTTTTAACGGCTTAAGTGTGTCAAAAAATAAAAAAATATATAAGCTGCTTTAATCAACTTTTGGCATTAATGATTTGCATTCAAGTAAATTTACTAAATTAAAAAAACCTTTAATAAGTATAAAAGTTATAACAATTTATCAAATGTTGAAAAAAAAACTTTCCGTAATTATTGTCTTCAGCAATCCTAAAAGTATTGTGTACAACAAACTAAGTCATTAATTGGTAAATAAAATTAAACACACAACTTCTTCACGCAAAAATGTTTTAGGACAGTAAAGATATTCTAATGATATTTCGTTCGAGTAAGTTTTTATGGTTACTTTTTTTCTTTGAATTCAATTATGAACAAATACATTCAGAATAGTACCAGAATAACATGAGTGTATTGGAACCACAATACGTCAATTCACAAAGAGCGTACAGGGATCGACAATACCCTTAACTGTATCGTAAGACTCGCGTTACGGATTCAATGAATAAATTGATATGCGTAACAGCTCTCCAATTAACGATTAGAAAATATGCGTTGTAAACTAGTCGTTCCCGCATGCAACCCTCATATTTAAACGTAGTTAGTAGAGATGAATTGTATTAATTTACCACTTGTTAGCATATTTTTTGTAACGATAATATTTTAACAAGCTCGTGTTAACAAGAAATCTCGGCAGTCTCGTTTGTTATACAGATTTCAAACAAATGGTAACTGTTAATAATTAAGGAAGAAATATATAACACTATTTTAATATGTCGTGTGGTGACGGCTAATTAAAATGCGGTTGTCACAAACCCTAGTCATCCCGTGGGTCTGTATTAGTCTGGGTAGGAACAAAATATTCAATACAGAACGGTTAGCAGCGAGCTCTTATTTTAGCATACTTTTTAGATTTTTTTATGTTACAAAGCGTACAGGCCGGTCAGGACGGTCACGGGACGATATCTGGCACTGCGGTGGTACCTACCTAGACGACTCAATCCCGACTCAACTACCTAATAATTTCTACTGTTCCTCCCGCTTGCCGGGCATTGATATTAAGGCATACCCCTTCATCAGCGTAGAGTAGGCATTAAGTCTAGAGCTGCACTGTCACGGACTTTCATTTGCTAAGATGGTTTATGTCCATGGATCAACAGCAGTAGTGCTATTATTGAGAGCCTTTTTCTATCATCATCAATTCATTATCAAGCTTATTGAATAAAATGTTGACCCCTATAGTTTATCTCACGAGAAGGTAAAATCGCAGTCCATCCCCTAAACTAGACAAATGTTTTTAAATCAATTTTTTAAAAATACAACAACGTAAACGATTATTCACAAAATTACTGACCTACTCAATAGTGAAAGTACTAACAGGGTAATAGCCCTAATAGATAAAGGGAATTGAATCTTTCACTTAAGCGCTTTTGACGGGGCGTATTAATATCTCTTGCCGGGACAATGCGGGAGGGCTCCGCGCTGCGGCGGGATAATCGAATTTGCACACGCTCTGCCCTTCCTTCAGCCGAGTATCCGTGTCAGGACAGTAATGTAGTTTACGGTGATAATGCTCCTGGAGTAACTGTTACTACCGAGAACATTTTCACGCCTTTACACTTTCATGGTGCTTTATTGTCAGAAAAAACATGACTATTTTTATTAGCCTTAACTAAGACCAACTGGTAAGCAGCTCGACTGTGGTGCTTCCGTGATCACCAGATAGGGATCACAAAATATAGGCTTACTAAAAAAAACATTGTTAAAGTCACGTACCATCTAATAGTACTTATAGAACACGAGATAGTATTTTTCGAGTAGCCAAATAATATATTATCTTATTAAATATAAGGTGGAGGTTCCCATGCCTTCCCGTAATCCATTATGCCGAATAAGCAAACGACACTGGATCAGCGTGATTTGAGAAAAACAATTGGAATGATAATGATGAAACAAGAGAAGATATTCTAGCAATATTCTAATAGAGCTAGTCAAATAACAAATCAACAGAAAACACACCTAGCTTTTTGTTTCACACGAGACTTTCTTATATTCATTACCGAGAAGTTTTGTACACCCATGTTTTAAGGTTTCCTTTTGCGAAGCGTCGAACGGAACGTCTTAAATGTCAGGAAAGGATATACCATTTCCGTTGCATTCTTAGAATATATTATTAAATAATACAGTACTTTTGATATTTATTTTTTTAAGCGTAGGTGGCTCAATGGTGTAGACTGTTGCCTTCCCATCGGGTGAGCGCAGGTTCAAATCCCGCCACGTACCAATACGTTTTGCAAATTATATCCCACCAAAAACATTCTGTAAAAAATCTTGCCAAGTTTCGATGGAGCAGCTTGATTATTCCTAAAAAGTAATAAAATCAAGATAAAGACGTGCCAAGTCTAAGATTCCTTACTGCGAATACTTTATTATTATGGTTAATGTTGTGTGACTTGGCTGTTGAACATTCTTTATATGTTAGTGGCTTTATCAAGCCTACAATCGACGGGTTATTGAATCACCGTTTTCGAAGTGGCAAATTTGTTTCGTCAATGGCGGCTCGACTTGGCGGGAGCACTGCCGTGCCCCCAGATGTACGTTAACCGACGCTCTTACGGTGAAGGTAAACATTGTGAGGAGGAAACCTGCGCACGCCTACGAAGAGATTCAAAGGTTGTGCGTGAATTCGGCCAATCCACACTGTGTCCGCGTAGACGACTACGGCCTATACACCCTATATGTAATATACCCTATAATAATGAGCTGATGATGATTTAAGTGACAAAGAATATACTTGAGAATGGTAGATGAAATTTTGAATATGCTACCAATAATATTCTTTTTACATCGTTGTATGACACCCGAAGTCATACCACAATTTGCTTATGTTTGGTAGTATTATACATCTAACTAACTATGTCTATGAGGGGTTGAAACTTTCCCTCGATAGCGCTTACGTCATGTTTGGTAAGCTTCAAGGTTGTTGGATGTTTACGTTTATTATGCACGTACATTTTATTTGTAATCGGTAGAGTTCTTTAGTTACTATACTTGAACTTTTTTATATTTAATTAAATTGAATAAGCAGCATTTAAATGCATCATGCGTTTCGGCAAGCGTAGCGTAGGACGCCCTCCGGCCCGATGAACCGACGACTTGCGAAAGGTCGCTGGTGGAGGCTGGATGAGAAAAGCGGAAGACCGGGATATCTGGCGCAAAATGGGGGAAACCTATGTCCAGTTTGTTACTTTATCACGTCTATACTTCTGATCCGATTATAATAAAATTTGGTATGGAGTTAATTACTAGGTGGTAGACTCGATACCGAGTCGTCTAGGCCACCAGTGCCAGAATCATCCCGTGAAACATGAGTGTTATGCACTTTTTAAGTGTTATGCACTACACACTGTAGCTTGTGAAATTACCGGTTAGATGAGACCTAACATCTGTGTTTCTGGTGTCGGGCGCAGCACGGCATTGATGAGAATAAAACTATCTATCAGTGTTGGTCTCCTTCAAGGCCGCTCTGTCATGGTCAAGGCGTATCACTTACCAAAAGGTGAGGTTTTGACCGTCCTGTACATTATAATATTAAAAAAAATAGTTATGACACATTTTTCTGCTTGAAAATATCGTTTACCACGAGGCAGGCCACAGCTAGTTTTCCATAAACCACAAGGCAGGCAAGCCACGCCTGTACTTATTGTAGTAGGTACTATAACGTCACCGCATCCACTTCGACCTTGGCCATACTGTTGAATTATGTCAATTTAATACACGACATGGGTACAAAGTTTAAAACCTTTACGCAATTCACGGTAAATGGCCTGTGGACGACCAACCTTTTTTTAATAACATAAAAACACAAATAATGAAAACTTTTTGCCATTCACGGTGGCCATTTATGGTTTAAACAGCCTTCCTTAAAAGGTTGGTATCTCCAATTACTATGACATAACAGTCCACTTCGATTTTTATTTACTTATTATGACTAAGAATCAAATCGAACTTTAAATTAAGAATCCCCGATGTGACGGTTTTTTGCAATACTGATATTTATGAGCTTAAACAATGATATAGATTTATTTCGAAATTGATTCCGTTACATGGCGCCTGAATTCCTTTTTTTAATCTTTTGCCAAAAACATTTCATTAAATAAATAGAAAAACATTCTAGTAGGTACCACTTACACATTTTTTAGAACAAAGATCAAAGCCCAGGTATAAAAAAATAAACCAATGTAGCAAAATATCAATCGATATAAAACCTGTTGGGAGCCAGTTTGCGTGCAATTCAGTGACATCATGGAGTATTATAGGCTAGATATCATCAGCTCGAGGAATTTATTGTGAAGAACATTTTCAACCGTTGACTAGCGGTGCCCCAAGGTTTTGCCCGTGTTAATTAAAGTTTATTATATTGAAAATATGACGAGGACTACTTTAAGCAAATGTCAATATTGGAACTGTTTTTACCCGACTGCCGGTTTTTTTACAACATTTTTCATTTCTGCTCCTCCACTTTTTTTTAAGTAAAGTAAATTTTTATTCAGAAAACAATTACAACATTGATTGTTACGCAAAACTAAAAACAACATTTTTAAATTTATGCAATTGCACTGAATGGAAGTCTACTCAGCGTAGTCAGAACAACCACAGGATGTCCTGACGCTGGTCTTCCGTAGACACCGTTGATGAGGTAAGAGGAGCCACTACGCCGCGTTCACTAACACAATAGTCTACAGCTATATAAAAAAAATTCACTTCTATTATTGATGCGTGCGTGATGCTCATTATCATAACATAAAGTCATCCTCAATAAAGAGACCATTCAATACAAAAATACAACCGTCGGACCCGTCGATCCTGAGATTATCGCATTCCACCAAACAAACACACTTGAACTTTGTAATGATAGTAAAGATACTCGGACAAGATACTTGTATTCCGTGTAAAGACGGATCGATATGTTTAAGGCTAAATATCCTTATATAAAATATATTAAAATATGAACTAAAAATGCGTATTGTGTAATTACTTATATAATAAGTACAATTGACACATAAGCTTTACGACTTAGTTTCCTTTTTTGGGTTTGAAAATATACACGGATCCAAAAGGACAAAGCGTTTTCACATGCGATAAGCTTAGTAAACCTAAATAAACAATAAACTAACTCATTGTTTATCTAAGGTTAGTAAATAAGGAAAAAGATGAACCAATATTTACATAATATCCGCTAGGATACCCAAGGAAGCTCCCGAAAACAATAGAATTTCTATTGGTTTTCCCTCTGAACATATGCGGTTTGTTTATTTTTCTATATATTGCACAATTGCACAATAATAAACCGAAAAAACACTTACCAATATGCAAAACCAATCACCCGATATAGTCCGCCGATACGACTTTTCGCGTAACTCGATTACAGGAGCCGCAACAATTGAGACATTTAACAGTATGACCCCAACTTCTAATGCCAATTGGATAATTTTACAGTGATTGCAATACGTAGTTGGACAAGATCGTACTTCAGTAGTGTTTGCATATGTACGGGAAGAGAGCAAGGTCGCACGCGATTTTAATCTGAACGCAATTTGGGGCAACGGGCCGGGTGTTTGTTTACGTATAATTGAAGTCACCAGATGCTCGTAAACCTTGTTATGAAACATCCCAAAATTATTGACGCATTTTTGAAGGCACAATCCAACTTGCAATTTCAACCATAATTTCTTTTTAATAGGGAGGCAAACGAACTTACGACTACCTCGTAAATTACACCGCGCCGCCCATGTTCCTTAAAATACGTAACTGGCCTTTTAAATTAGTAATTACGTAACGTTTATAAAGGACACCAATTAATATCGGTTCGGAATCGGATACATTTCCGATAGTAATCGGTCCCACAGTTTAGTTGCTGGTTACAAAAAAAATCTGCTGTAGCGCTCTGTAGAAGACTAATCCTAAAGTTGAAGTCCTAGTCAACTTGGAAATCAAATTTAATTCATGGTAAGTCATATGCATAACATAACTAGACAGTACATAAAAAATATATCAAAAATATGGTGATAGCAGACATGAAAAGTTTTACAGTTTACTAATTGTTTTTTTTTAACTGACTACTTCACCGGGCAATTACACATATTGTGTTGTAATACAAAAGACTCACATTAACAAAAGTAATACACATAAACTTGTACAGTTATGAAGTGCATGATCTCATAAATGGTCATAGAATCTTATGAGTGATTGAATAAAGACCAAGTCTTCTAAAATAGAGTCAACATAACAAAGAAATGCTCCACAATATGTTGGGCATAGGATTATTTAAATATTTTACTTTTTGCCAATTTTCATTTCTCAAAATTTGTTTTTTTTTTATTATATAACAAAAACATATATATCAATTAATATAATGTAAAATATTAATTTGGCTGGATTTAATTCATTTAAATAAATTTTACAACTATTGTTACTAACTACAGGCTAAGCATAGGAATAACAGGTTTTTATTTTACTCAAAATATATAAGATTCAAAACGTTTTAATTATTTTGTATTATTAAGTAATTGAAAACAATTTATTTTTAAATTATTTCAAGTTACAGAAATAACAGCTGCATTTGATGTGTGTCCTTGCTGTCTCTCACACTTTCATTTTGAGACTAAGTAGAGTGAAGCAAAATTTATCAGAGTAACAATAAAGTCGGTAAGTTGAATAGCAGTTGTACCATTTGTTTTTATATTTGTATGTTAATATGCAATAATATATATAACATACATTTAATTGATAAAATTACATACATACATTTATTTTAACAGTATTATTTTCATAGAGTGCATGCAACTGACCAAGCAAATAGAATCATCCAGTGACAATAATGACATAACCAACAAGTCAATTCTCGTCAAGTGTCCACTAATTGGGTCACTAGACTAGGTCAATTAAAATGACCTTTTTAACACTTGCCCCAGGATAATGGCTTCTTTACCATGCTTGTATAATTATAAGTTTACATATGCAGAATAATCAGGATACATAATATTATGATACAAAACAAAAATTGTAGGCAATAATTTTAATGAAATAGGTAGTAATTAAATAAATGAACAAAACCTATGTCTAACAGCAGACTCAATAATTTCAAGAGAAAGGGAGTTGATATTTATTAAGGACTAATGCATTTTCCAACAATTAAACAGAGATACTTAGATTGGTGAATATTTACATTGCATAGTAGGTACAATATTATGTCACAGCAAGAGCAAGAAAAAGTGTTGAATGGGATTGAATAAGAATCTCTTCTTATTCAATCCCATTCAACACTTTTCTTTTCATTTAAGAAATTCAAATTCATTTAAGATTATGATATTATTATAAATAACTGAAATGTAAATATATCAACAACAGTAAATAATAATCTGAAATGTCAAGATAAAGCCAATCTTGTTTCTATTATCAATAAATCTCAATATACCTATAAAATATTACTTGGTTGTGCTACATCTTGTGCAGCACAACCAATATTCATTTTGTTTTTTTATAGAAATCTAGATAGAGTACTGACTATAAGTTTCACGCTTAGGCGTGAAATCAAATTATTCGAAACAAACAAGGATCTTAGATTTAGTATATTTAAAAACCTACAATTTGAAATACCCGCATACGCCCGAAATAGGTCATATTCCCTGTTTAGACTGTACCTACCAAATATCCCGGATCAGCGTACGATACTGCGCGGAATCACCTTTTCGCTGCTATGCGGCATTACGATAAAAAGAAGTTTCCCTTACCACGTAACAATATACGGACCAGAAAAAAATACATAGGTAACTTTACAAATATCCGTGTATAAATATTAATTCCAGTCGACTGTAACAAGGAAATCCTGGGAAGAAAAGCAAAAAATAAGCTCTATTTGTACCTGTTTACTTTTGTTGTCGATCCCGTTCGCCTTGCCGTCCGGCAAATTGCCGTTGTTTTCCTCACTTTTTTCACATTTCACTCCCTCCAGCGCCATATTCAAAAGATTATTTTATTCACTGTCATGCGAGAAATATAATAATTTCCCCCTTTTCACTGTACATAAAATATTTCGTCACAATTCGATACGAGCGAGCACTCCCATAGACAACCAATGTGAACTGTCACTAGCGCGAAAAGCGTCGTAGTGGCCGACGCCTTGAGCGCGAATGAGAGAAAAATGAAATGAGCCTCTACCAGAGGGAGCGAGCGAGCGAGCTAGATGCATCATACGCTATAAACCGTATTCCTTCATGTGCCACCACAGCATTCCCAGGAGCATATTAATTGTTTCTTTCTTGCATGGCAGCACGATTATATTTTAAAAAATGTCGTTATGAAGACCATTTGTAATTTACTTGGCTAATATTTTATTACAATGAAATTAAAACAAGTGCTTCCTTATCAGTTTTTTTTAACTGATTAAGTACGTACTTGTTTTTATGTACTTTGATTCTGATTTATGGCTTTAGCAAGGGCTAAAGCCATAAATCAGCTATAATAATAGATTCAAATGCCACATTGAAACAGGATCGATAAATATTAGAAAGTACCTATTTTATATTTTGTAAACATTATATAAAATATTTTGAATCTTCCCGCGTTTTGAGCTAAAGACAATTTTTGATTTCATGTAATCAATGGATCGCATTCTCTTTCTATGGAATAATTTTATTTAATTTAATTATTTTTCTTTTAATAAAAAATTAAAACAAAATGATGTCCTGAGTCGATATACTGTTATAATTATTTATTGAAAAGCTGTTTTGTGTAATTAGAATTTTTATATTATGTATTAAATTTCATTTTTGAAGACCCAAAAGCATTCGTAATCGCCACATTTTAATATCGATGCGATGGTACAGATGGCGCTAGTTAGCATAAATCTTTAATAGAGCTAAAATGGAGTGCATGAAATACTCTTTGGATAGAGCTGATTAATCAGTCATATACACTAACTCTGTTTAATAACAAAACAAACAAACAAAACTTTGAACATTTAAATCATATGTGTTAGGCAGGATTGTATTAATCTCATGAATTTTTGATAACATCATAATTTGAAACATCCTCAGACTAAGGATACAAAAGTAGACATGACATAATCGCCCCGGTTTTCAAAAGCTGTTAATAAGAAATGGCGAATTTTATAAGGAGTGGCACCTAATAATATCGATTAGGTTCCAATAAATATCTGATCACAAAATTCATTAAAGGACTACTTGGCAAGACAGAGCATTCTGCTGTTTTGAAAACACTCTTTTCTTTAATTTTGGGCAATAATTATCTGATCGAAATGAATCAAATGAATATTTCATTGCCTTAAAATTTGTGACATATCCTGATATAGTCCCTGATATCACCTATGTCCGTAAGTCACATAACTAAAAGTCACTAGACTTATATACATAGGTTGCCGGTTTAGTAAGTTGATCAGGTATTGTTAAAATTTTGTATCACCACATACCTACCACATAGGCTAAAAGTAACATATACATGACACATCAGAAATCACTTTAAACCTGTTAGTGCAGGTCTCTGTTTGAAGCTAGGCGAGGAAAACGCAGAAGAATACCTAGGAAAAAAAACCGAGATTTAGCGTGACTGTTTGATCAAATTAATTATTTGCATTAATTAACGTTTATAAAAAATAATGGGATGTCAAATAATAACAAAAGATAAAGCTTTTGATCTTGTTGGCCGCTAGCGTAGACGTTACAATACTGTAATACTTTATAATATAGACATTAATAATAAATAAATAATGAAAGTCAAATTCCACGTCCGGATCGGCACGCGGTGGACAGATAACAAACTTTTATCAGGCAGAGCACTGTTGCTAGTACTGTCGCAGGAAAAATATTTCTTTATTATTTTAATTGTGACGCTGCGCTTTCGATTATACTTTTCTCCCACCAAAGCACTGCTTTA
This sequence comes from Leucinodes orbonalis, assembly GCA_019425675.1. NCBI lineage: Eukaryota > Metazoa > Arthropoda > Insecta > Lepidoptera > Crambidae > Leucinodes > Leucinodes orbonalis. The sequence continues at coordinate 47,544 of PQWD01002659.1, forward strand.
AGTACCTACACTTAATTATTTTAATTAAATTACAATTTTCATTAAAGTAGGCAGGATCTTTTTCAAATAGAAAATTGAAGTACCTATTTATTTGTAGTATTTTTTATAATTTATTCGTTTGTCGAATTTTTTTATTTATTTAGTTTTAGTCCTTAGATGTAAGCAGCATAAAGAACAAAATAATGTTTTTGTCTTTATTCATTACTTTTGTATTTAACTTTACGATAAGATTTACAAGGATATAAGAAACAACAATATAATATCACATGCTCAATAAACATAAGTTAGGGCCTGTTACTTAGGTATCATCAGGGGCAACCCCGCTAATTCATTTTAATTCGTTGTAAGGCTTATGATCTTGTATTTAAGTGCAATTTTATACAGGAATTGGTGGAATCTGGAAGAACTATTTTATGAATAGCAAAAATTTCTTTGTCTTTTTTTATTTGTTCACTGAGTTAAAATACGATAAACACCACACCACACTTATTTATTATTATAAAGTAACTATAATTGGTCCTTTCAAATATTGCTGTAAAGTGTCAACTAATATTACATAATAATAACATACGCTTTTGTCATTTTTCCTCTTCATATAAACAGAGTGCATTGTGTTTTGCGAACTACTATTAAATCACCCTAAAACGCTCATTCCACTAATACTATAGCAAATATTGATGAAACTACAGCAAAAAATATAAAAGCCGCCATTATTTAATTGCACACAGTAATTTGTTTATTACTGATAGACCTTTTTCCCCAACAGTACAACAGTAGGTACGCAGGACACTACTCGGCCAGAGTTCAGTAATGCATACAGAAACCATTTGATTAGCACGTAGCACGTTGATACTCGTAGATAATAATAATATTGAATTGTATGGAATTATGGAATCAAGTTTTGTGTGTAAAAAGTAAGAATTAAAATACGCAGTGAAAGTTACAAGTTTAGATAATCATTTAAAAATAAAGTTATCACTTGGAGTATTACTTAACCAGGACACGAAAGGATTATCAAAATGTTGAAATGTAAGTTAATTGTCAGTTTAACAATATCTTAATAAAGCTATACAAGTTTTTGGAAAAAATATCTTTGCATTCATCAAATTGCACTGATTGTAATACGCGTCAGGAAATAATATAAAACACATACCATCAATTTAAATTTGTATGTTTGTCATAATGTTAGCTATTTTCTTTTTATACCTAGGCAGGAAAATGAATACCTACATTGCGTTAGACTATTATAACTTACGAGTTACAACAATCCTGAAAATATTCCATTTTTATTATTTCACAAGCAAAATCACAAAGAAAACTCGGGCAACTTGTAGTTTGTATCGTTAAATAAATAATATGCTGTACCTGTAATCAAGATAACGTTCTTTTATTGGAAGATAAAAACACTTCGTTTAAATATAAAGATAGGTAGTACGTGTATTACAACCAAATATTTACGAAAAAGTACAATTCAAATCTATGTTATTACTCATACTCGAAATGCGGAAGGTGCTCCGGGAATATGATTTTTTCATATGAATCAATATTTATTATAATTTTAATGAGCTAAGTCCAGCATTAAAATTTAATAGTTAGTAAATAAATAATAACCTATTTAGCTTAACTTTAATCTCCTTTTTACAGTTATATTTAAAATAACGAAATAAAGACAAACATCCTATAAACTATGCGTTAATATCTTAAGACCGATTCATGTTTTAAATTTTCGCGTTAAGATTTGTTTTGTATTCATTCAGAATTAGTATCAAGGTCCATCGAGTCCGATGCATAATGCAACGCTCGCTAAATAGATGCATTTAGTTACCTAGTTAGTGCATAGGTGCAACATAAATTCCTCACCCACCTACCTCAGACCTCGTAAGATCAGAGTCCAATACGAGTAGTTTGCGGTAAACTCGTAGTATCGGCTAACAACTTAACGATATCTAATACCTACCGAGTCAAAATATTTTGTTGATACAATCAACATTAAATTTGTCTTAATATTTTTTTACTTATTCTAATTAGTAAAATAATGAGCTACGGTACTTATTAGCTTTTCGATAAAACTTTGTGGTTTCTCGTCAAGTATACAGATGATGACTTGTTTCAAAAAGCAAACTTAAGCGCTCATTAGTAGTTAATAGTAGTAGTAAGTGCCTATAACTTACATTATCTTTATGGCTATGTACATATTAAATCCTTTGTTGAACTACAAATAATGTATTGAAAGTGCGACATTTAAAAATTTAACATCGTGACGTCATAGTTTTGTATCTAATGCCATAGAAAATGTATGGAAAGATATTGTTTCGAAAGATAGTGGCTCGGTTAATCTGTCTGTAATTAGGCCCAGTGGTGATGTAAAGACTCGGTTCCAAAAAACGAGAGCGATATTATGATCGACGTCCTTAACCCTTTACCAATTATAAGTTGATGCATTTAATTGGTTTTATGCTAAGTCATCACCCAACTGAGAGACAGTTACAGATACTTTTACAAGCCTACCCGTATATGGTGTACAGGCCTTAGTCTTCCACGCAAGCCCAGTGCGGATTGGACGACTTCACGCACAACCTTTGAATCTCTTTGCAGGCGTGCGTAAGTTTCCTTACGATGTTTTCCTTCACCATAATAGCGTCGGATAAACGTATATATAATTCAAAAAGACGTTTTGCTTAATATTAAATAATTAAGGTACAACTTATGCCCAAAAATGTAACTACCTCAACTTGGCTTACAACCAAACGGAGATATCCAACAGACAGTATTGCGATTTTTATTGTGCCTCGATTCCTGGCAGTTAAAAAAGGGTGTATTCTCACTTGTATGACACGTGCAAATGGTGCAAATATTTTGCGCTATATAAGTATACTCATTGAATAAAAGCAATATTTCGGTGACTCTACCCGTGTCTCCAGTACAGTTACTGTACAGCCACCGAAACATTTTTCGAAGAAAATAATGGCTTTCTAGCCTGAAATACAGTTTAAATTACTATAAAGCGTTTATTAGTTATTCAAGATTTTTTACAAACTATGTTCTACTAAAATGCAGTTGAAAAATTATAAACATATTCATAAATAGCGTAAAATATGTAAATATATCTAAAAAGATTTTATAATAATAGGGACTAAGTGCCCTATAAAAATAATGGTATATAAATATATCGCAGTATAATTGAGCTTGTGTCAAAACTTTACCGAGACGGATGAAAGAGGCGAATAGATGTAAAGACACCGCATTTTCGATTTTCAAAAGGTCTCCTGTTTGTTTGGTTAAGAAAATATAGGCGGGCAGGGATGATTTTCGGTGGCAGCCGGAATGAGGTATCCCTTACTTGGCAAAAGATTACAAGTTCTGTTCTTTTCATCATCATATATGACCCCACCGAGGGGCACGAGCCTATCCGTAAGGGTGATTAAGCCTTAGTCGTCCACGCTGGCTCAGTGCGGATCGGCTGACTTCACGCACAACCTCTAAATCTCTTCGAAGGCGTGCGCGGTTTCTTCACGATGTTTTACTAGCTACATTTGCCGTCGATGGCTTTACAGCTTCACCGGGCAATTGGTGTGCGCAAATGGATCTCAACCTAAAAAATTAGATACACAACGAGCCTAAGTCCCAGAGTGGGACTCTAACCTCGGCTTAGGGCATTGTGGGGATGGCTAGGTAACCTTGTATATGTTTGAGAAGAGAAGCGACCGTCGGATTAACGTACATTGTAATCCGACGGTCGGATGTATTTTCTAAAATTCGAAAATACATTGGTTGTACGTGGCGGGATTTGAGCCTGCCCTCCAGATCGGACAACACTCCACACCAATGAGTCACCGACGCTCCTGTTCTTTTACTCACCCTCTCTGTTAAAGAGTTGCACATACATTTTCTTTCTTATAATGGATAAATTAACTGCATATGCATAATAAAAAATCATAATAAATCAGTCACACTCAACCAAGGCACTAAAATAAATAGATTAGAGCTATTTTCATCCGCCTTCAAAAAAGGAGGATTTTTCGAAAACTTTCTGAGAGGAATACACAAAGTCATATTCAGCAACAATTGCTCGATCATGAACAGCACTGAGCAGTGCATTTAACAAATATTTAATCATTCTATTGGCTTTTATTGCTTGCATTGTCCACAAGGTTATTTCATTTATGCCATTTGCAAATGTATGTTTGCCACTACACATATAATATTGCAATAAATATTATTATGCCAATATACAATACCAATCAATGGTATGTAATTAGTATCTCAGCTTATGTATATTTATCTGTGAGGCTTTTAATGTCATCATCCACTCGAAGTTTGAGTTTATCTTTGGGATCGATAACACAAATGGATCGCTAATTACTCACAAAGTAGAAGCTATCATTGTTTGTTGGATCATTGTTTTGCATATAAAACATTTCATACCTTAATACTTTTAAGACTAATACCATGAACGGATATGCAGTACGCACTACAAATTAATTGTGGAATATTTCCTTAATCGGTCCAATGGAGCATCAAAGGTCATTGCACGCATAGACCATAGTTATATACATCGTCATCATCATTGCAGTGCACTGTTGAACGAACTCCTTATGACTTCCACACGGACCGATCCCTAGTAGTCGACACCGGACTTCCCACCATCTTACTTTGTTATATTGCGTTATATAAATAATATTGATAACAATGATAACATTGTAACCCTCTAAGACGTAATCATCTCAGTTGCGGCTGAGAAGCAGCGAATATCGCACGTGAGGTGACAATTTTCGTTTTTGGCCAGGCGCTGTAAGTTTCATAATGATTCTATTTTTAACACGCTTAGAAGAATTTTAGCGACATCAGTTACTTAATGTACGATAATAACTGCAACTACGTTACTAGAGTAAGCATTTAACATTATTTGGTTAAACAAGCTTAATTTCTTTAAATAATAATTAAAGAAACCAACACTCATTTTGTATGTACGGTCAAATAAATCCATAATTTGATTGATTTTTTTAAATCAATTGATTAAATCTAGTGATTTTAATTAGGTTTAATCTAGAAAAGAATAGGATATGATAAAAGGTTACCACCAAGAGATGTTATTAGTATGGTATTCTAAGACGAATTGTACGTTATCTTATCCCCTGGGTCATTGTAACCGAAAAGGTCGCTCGCCTAATCTTTTTTAAATGTGTATTAAACTCGGAATACTGCCAAAAAGTATTGTCACATTATCTTCTCGCTATAGAGTAGGTATAGGAAATTTAAAATTTTTAGGTTTAAATGAATCTAACGAGCCCGGAAGTAAAGAGTTCCGGAACCGCCTCATGGCCTGACCACTGGCTTAATTTTACTTCTGTAGCACAATCTTTGCTTTTAGATAAGCTAATTTATGCAGTACCCTAAACAAGCTGATATAAATAGAAGTCATTTGAATCTCCCAAGATTTGTGCTGTCCGTGGCAATAACTATAATTAGTTACCATTACTATTTAAACTTAAATTATCTATGTTATGTTTTCTTTTCCAGTATCACTGACTGAAGCTATGAAAATCGGATTCATTGGAGGCGGCAGGCTGGCGTTTGCCTTGGCAAATGGATTTATATCAGCTGGTAATATTGATATAAACAGTTCGAATTCATTATCCAAACGTTTAATAGCGGTAAAAATAAGATACATCATCGTCACTATCTTTGCAGCTTTCAATAACCACTACAAACAAAGGCTTCTCCGGCTCTCCCGTAGATTTCTTCATTCAAATTCAAATTCAAAATATCTTTATTCAAATAAATCTTTTACAGATACTTTTCAATCAGAATCGTCAACTGCTATTATTACATTTTTACTTTACTTCTTCTTTACTTGCTACTATTATATTTTCACTCTAATGAAGTATTAACTTGGTTTCCGACACACTAGAATGATGTTTTTGTTATTGACGGTGACTTTTATTCTAAAATTCCCTATTTCTGGAACACGTAGGGAGACATAGCTATTGTTATGTAGATAACACATATTGTTAATCGTAATAATGCAAATATTTCTTTACATTACATTCTGAATTAACCTTATTACTTTTACCCGTTCAGGCTTAGCAAAACCCGATGAGATTACAGCAAGCTGTCACCCTTCTGATTTGGGTAGCGCTGAAGCATTTAAGGTAACTACTTGCATAATGCAACATGAATCAGCTCTTAGAAATTTATATCAATAATTAAATTAAAACAATAAAAAGTACCTATGTTATTTCAACAGTATTAAACCCTTGTTTTAATTTATTCTCTATTGCTCTTTAATTGTTACTGATATTTAAAACGAGATTTGAATCTACTAGTTTCATACACGTAAGTAGTCCTTGCGAGGATTACTCTGGAGTAAACACTTCGATAACTCTGGTACATTATTGTTTGTGCGTCACATCACATATCCTTGACTTTGGTCTCCGCTCAATAATGATATTACAGTTTATGTAAGTATTATCAATTCGAGGCAAACACACCACGTAATTGCTTGAACAACAAGGTTCTAATCGTGGTCAAAGACTTTATGATATGCTGCATCAATATATTTTATCAGTTGCTGCGCCTTATATTAGTGTTATCTGAGAAATCAAAATTGAGAATTACTATGTAAAGGTCATTACGCCGGACATCCCGGTTCTCGACTTTCCTCATCCAGCCTCCACCAACAACATTTCGCAAGTCGTCGGATGGGTAGGCTAAATTACAATAAAAAATTATTTACAAGAAAAGTGATAAGATATGATAATATATTGTAGTACCGGAAACCACGTGTTTCAAGAAAAAAGGCGTGTGAATGTAGGTACAACTGAGAGATGGCGTAGTCAGCTGTAGTCTACAACAGTTAAAATTATAAAAGGCTTTATACATTTCAGGGTCTCGGTGCAACAGCCCTTTTCGAGAACAAACCCGTGGTGGAGAGATCAGATGTGGTGATTGTGTCCGTGAAGCCTGATGTGGTTGGAAAAGCACTAAAGGAGGTCAAGGATTTGAAGGCGGCGAACAATAAGCTTTTTATATCGGTCGCGATGGGGGTTTCCACAGCCAGTATAGAAAAGGTAATGGGTAGTGTATCATTGTTTTAATGACAGTAGTAAGTTTGAATGGGGTAAGATTCTCGAGTAGCATCTACGTAACGGGAAAGTAAGCTTATAGAGCTTATTGATATGCTTATGAAAACGTAACTTTTTGTCTATGTCTGTATTGGTCTGAGTGTTTAAAAACTCTTAGTATGTACATTACTGGTTTAGTACAAGCTCCTTACTGAAATTGAGGCTAGATGGCGTTGTGTGAAAGTTAGATAGCGCTGTGTGAAATCGTAGTTATCTATATCCCATGATAGGGGTCTTTTACATATTTTTGAACCTTGTGTCATACTTCTTTTAAGGTCAAAATCCAATGAAATTATTAGGGTGCTATGCTTTGCAAAGAAATATTTATTTTATTCTTACTTTCCAGGTGCTACCATCGACAGCGCGTGTCATCCGCGTAATGCCAAACACGCCAGCGCTAGTCAAGGAGGGTGCAGCAGCGCTCTGCCGAGGAACCCTCACCACGGACGAGGACGTCAAAGTAGCCACACAGTTGTTCCGCGCTGTGGGCACCTGCGATGAAGTGCCAGAGTACCAGATGGACGCTGTCACCGCTCTTAGCGGGAGCGGACCAGCTTACGTGAGTACTAGGCTTAGTGTGTTCTGCACTTGCGACTGGCCCCGTGAAGCTGTGAAGACCATTATTAACAATGAAGTCTGAGGGACTGGCTCTACTTGTACATATCGATATGTAGAGTCATGAATGTTAACCTACATTTTCATCTTAAAGGTGGAAAGAGAAAATGGATGTAGGTATTATAAATGACGGTGAAAGTTCATAATTTTCAAAGCATAAAGTCAACCTTGACTTGCATACTCAAACCACTAAACTTACTCGTACTTTCATATTCATTTTGATAAAAAGAAACAGAATACGCTGTTGCGCCCTAAATATTATTTGTTCCATTTTGAAAATAAATCGGTAAATTTATACTTTTTGTGTGTTTTTTCCAGGTTTATATGTTAATAGAATCTCTAGCGGATGGCGGTGTTCGATGCGGTCTGCCACGCGACCTTGCTTTAAGGCTGGCATCACAAACAACACTTGGGGCAGCCGCCATGCTGAAAAATGGTAGTCACCCAGCCGTCAATAAGGATAATGTTACAAGTCCTGCAGGTTCCACCGCTGAGGGAACATACCACTTGGAAAAGAACGGTGAGTACTTAGTGGAATCAGTTCTCAATAAATCGGGAGCGCAAATGAATAAAAATAATACAAGGCATCAGGATATATGAGCAGTGGCGGGGCAAGACCTAAATTAGAAATTAAATCAAAATCCACTGATATTCACACAGCGCCATCTAATAGAATGTGTAGTTGTAGAATTGGTACTAAAAAACGGATAAGCATACTTAAATACTTTTTTTTTGTAAATACATACATATTATACATAGAAATACCCAGACCAATACAAACAGACATGTTCATGCACACAAATGTTTGTACTGTCCGGGGATCGAAACCTTGGAACACCAAATGGATTATCAAGACGTTACCGTGGGTAAGATATATTTTACGAAGTCCCCTGATGGATGACCCAAGAGGACAGATTCTAATAAAAACGAAAAAATGCAAACTTCTCGTTGTAATTTTTTCTTCAAAAGAGTGACTGTGGTAGTTGGGTACTGAACTTAGCGGGGCAGAGTATCGCCAGATACTTGATAGCCGGTTTTTTATTATTTATTGCTAGACTAAATGAGTAACTATATCTATATTTGCGTTTACGGGCATTAAAGGCGCGAGGCCCCTTGGACTGCGAAGCCGTAGGCGGTGGCCCACGTCACCCATGCCTTACCCTGCCTCTGAGTATGAGTATATTTAGTAATACCACAGATAAAATAGGTAATACACAATTTCACAATCAAATTAATAAATTGGCCTGAGTAGTTAATACATAATCTCAAATATTAAGATTGGACCTACCTACTAGTCCCTTTGATGTGATATCTGTCTAGTGCCTACAAACTTTTTTCGTATCTGATTTCAAATATTTATTTGTTTTAGGTTTTCGTGCCGCTGTAATAGGAGCAGTAAAAGCAGCAGAAGAAAGATGCAAGGAAGTGAATAAACAACTGTCTCTTATAATTCAATAGTACAAATAAACATAATAACTTGTAATCATTATTCAAAATGGTAATATTTTTATAATAAAGATTTTATCAGTTTACGATTTATTTTATTTCTGATTTAAAAAAATATCTAAATACACGTTCAGAAAATATTGTGCGACAAAAGCTTAGCACGGAATATCAATCAAAGTGCCTGCAATGACATCTATTGTTTTGTCTGTTATATGTGAAAGGCATTGTGCTGCCATCTAGTTTAACTTATATGTATTTTTTTTATATACCACAGACAATAGACTTTTAGGTCTTGCAAAATGATCTCATCTCAAGTTCCAATGTATTTGTAAATAGATGGTGCTGTTGTTTATTAAATTTGACAGTAGTTTATCTGTAAAAACTTGAAAGAAAACGAGTTTTCTTTCTGTCTTCCCAACGGCTCCGGCGTATTAAATAAAACGCAACGTCAAACAGTTAATGGAGAGCAAATGCAATGGATACAGACTGAACGCAAATCTGCGACCTTGTACCTTTACAACAAATAGAACTGTGCTTTGTGATGTATTGTTACGCCCGGTGCTTCTGTTTACATTTCACTGAATTCGTTCGTACTTCAATGTCGTGACTTCGTGCTGAGCGCTCTTGTTATTTCTAAAGCAGTAATAAATGATGTTCAATTCTGTTGGACTCTGGGAAGGCTCTACACATTCAGCGCTAGCAGAGTTGACCTTATCTTTGAGTAAAGTAATCGACCCACGCTGATAATAAAGACTCCTACGCGCCGCCACTTAGAACTGCGTCGTCGGTCACAAAACACTACAATGAGAACGAAACTTGACAATATTGCACAGTTTCTTACCAGTTATTCATCACTCTGCATGCAGTTATACCAATAAACAATCTATTTGTATGTTGTGCTATTCTAAATTTATGAGTGCTTAGTGTTTTTGTGCTATATTTATTATATTATCAGTCGTTACCGTCAAGAGTCAAGGTTACTATCTGTAAGAGTAGGTGCTTCATAAATACTTAAAAAGTAAGGTAAGCCAATCCAATATACATATTTTTTAATCAATCTTATCGTTTCATTAAGGCTCACAAATAAAAATGGAATAAGTCCATTTTCTAAATATTTTTTTATTTGGAACACATCTTTTATATGAAGCTAAATATTTGTAAATGCATAATACAGTCTTGCACAAGAACTAGTAGGAATTGAACAACTTTCTAACAAGTGTACATACAAGGAATGTTACCCATATGGCTAGATCATATGTATTTACTAAAGTCAGAATCATGAGTCAAATCAGAAGTCTATATGCATCATTTCAAATCTTCAATCATTTTAATCATTTTAAAAAAACAGTTTTTAATTGTTTAAAATTTTGATATGATAATGCATTCCATGCTTGTTGTTTACTAGATTTTTTTTAATCAAATTTTATTAATAATTGCTAATAGGACAGATTACTCAAGTAGGTTAAAATTTTGATCTTATCAAAAACATTTTGTAAAAGAATAATAATTTTCTTTATAAGTCCTGGTCCAAATATAAGTTCTGTTTGAAACAATCAATGCTAGACAAGAATACTGCCCTGGCATAACTTAAATGCTGTTATGTGATATCTAGATATTTTATTATCATTTAACTTTCAATAATATATTAATATGAATAAAAACTATCAATCTGTATTTGTGGATTTTGACTTAATTTTTGGTACCTCCAATAATTTTTTAGCAGTTTCAATTAAAAAGTTACACTCCTTTAAAATTGTACTGTGTTTTCTGCATGTAACTCAAAACATAGCTTTGGTAGATATCAAGGTTTTAGTCATACAATTTCATAATAAGAAACACATTCTGTGCAGTAAACTAGGAAATTATGGTTAAATCATTACTATTACTCTATAACCCACTGAACACAAATTAAAAAAATCATTATGTTTTGACAGTTCAAAAGTATCTATAAAGATAGATTTCAATTCATCATTTTTAATGTTAAATGCAAAATACTTGATCGCTTATTACTCAGAATTCACCATGGGCAGAATTCAGGCTGTAATGATCTGTGACATCCAAATTTATTACATTATATTACAACTTTGAATTAGGTTTTTTGTATGTTAAAAAAATAATAATTTGATTCTATTGATGAAAAATCTCCAATAACTTTGTTAAAAATAAAAAATAAAGTTGAATAACCTGTTTTAATGATAAGATTACTAATTGGTGTTTTTAGTATTAAATGCTCTTCAAATGTTTTGTTTTTATTGTTGTAGGATTCATCTATGCTGCATTATACAACAGAAGGTATAAGAAAGATAATGATGCTATAATTTAAAAAGTTCCAGAGTGTGCAACCAGAGTTATTGTAATCAGATATATTTTAATCAGTCAAAATAAAGAAGTCGTCAGCATTCCTGTGCTACAAGGCCAGAATGGATGAGAATGATGTCATCATATCATCAACAGAGATTATCAAAGGTTAGTATTTCTGTCATTATGCTTTAATAAATCAGCTTTAAAGTGTGGGAGAGCCAAGTTTCTACACAAATAACCTTTGAACCCCGAGTCATTTTCTATGTTAGTAGGTTGGTTTCTGCACTTAGTCTGTGCAGTGGACCATTGTGCGTACCCTAAGTCATTGTAAGTGTGTTGGTGGCTTATTGGTGTGGTCTGTTGCCTTCCCATCTTGATGATGCAGGTACAAATCCTACCACTTTTCGAATATTCGAAATTATATTTGTGTTTATCAGACACTCTTATGGTGAAGTAAAACATTGTTAGGAAACATGCACACGCCTGCGAAGATATTCAAAGGTTGTGCATAAAGTCTTCCAATCCACACTGGCCACTAGCCATCGACGTTAATAGAGTTTATATTTACAGTAAATTAAACTCTATTAACGTCGTAATGCCCTATGTCACTTAATGAAGTCAAAATTCATTAAAATAGCGCTAATATTGTGCTATGCTCCATTTATTACTAGAAAGAAAAGAAAAAGAAAAAATCTTTATTCAAATAAATCTGTTACAGATACTTTTGAATCGTCAATTGTTATTATTATCATATTTTTTGTGACTCTACCACCTGTTCGGAATAAGTAGGATTCGAGAAAGCCGGCAAGAAACTCGAGTTACTCTTTAAATCTTTACTTTTGCAGTTTAATCTTACTTAATGGTTTAGTGTTATGAGCACTGTAAAGTCTAAAGAAAGCATGCAACATTGTTGTAATGCAATTTTTTTTCTTTAATAGGTCATGATGTTATTAAGTTTTTTGCTAGAAATAACATGAAATCATGTATTTTCTATTTATGATTTGATGTAGGTACCTATTTTTATGAAATAAGTTGAAAATACGTTACATGTTTTTTTTTGGCAGAATAAATAAGTAATTCCGCCAAAAAATGTTTGAAGTATTTTTTTAAAAACCATAAGTAATCAAGCAGCTAGACCACCCGTTAGTAAGTGACAACTGTATTATACTTATACACAAGTAGCAGTGGCTTGCGGTGTTACAGTCGTTATAAGATAATTATCTGCAGTTAAACCTATGGCAGTCCACTGCTGAATATTAGTTTACCTCGTTTGGCTTAATTTTTGTAAATGACTACTGCAGATGGCTCTCAGCTTTAAAAAAATACCCAAGCCTTAGGCCATCTTAACTTAACCTCGGCTTAGGGCGTTGCGGAGAGGGCCAAATAACGTAGATAACATATGTTTTACGGAGAGAAGCAACTCGGCACACGCCATTTAGATTTATTACCCGTCGTCCTCAACCCAGTCGTCCCTACTGGGGACGAGTAGGAAAGAAATGATTGATTTTTTCCCATTCGTCCCTTGTAAGTTAAGACGATTCTATGTTTTTCTCACTCGTCCCCCAGGAATAAACCGACCGGTAGGTACGTATATAAACACTGAGCAAACCTACAGGCAGTGGCGTGCATTCCATATATGCAAATAAGCAGTGCATACTCTGTGCGTCATCCAACATTTCAAATGAGTCTCACTTATTCGCCCATTTTCCTCTACAGATTTGCAACCATAGGCGATAAGCTATCATCAAAAGAACGCAATTTGTCAAAAATGAAAATTATTTATTGTTTTTGCGATTAGTGTCACTCACTTTGCATACCCTAGTCATAATCTCTATGCACGCTACTGTCTACAGGGACTTGTGACTATGGCCCCGGCGTTCAGATATCCTATTCCTCCGTTTTTGATTTTAATGGTCAACTTGTTAAATAAAAAAATATGTGTATGTCTCAACAAAAAAAAACCAAAAGCGCAATGCGTAGGCGCACGAGTGGCCAGTGACATCAGAATGTGATGCGTAGTGCATGTTGCGTTGAGTTATATCATAAGCCTTTATATGGTTTGACCTACACAGTTTATGCTCTTGGAACGATATTATTTATGAGTTTCTCTCAAGATGAAGGCTTTAAGGATCACATAGCTTAGTTTTTTTTATTGGTATCACGTACCTATAGGATCATAGATAAACGTTATGTATTTATACCCCTCACATTGTAGACTGTGAGATGTCTTCCCGTAAAATCGGAGTGAATACAGTTTCGGGAAAAAAGGCGGTTTTGATAGATTTACTATTGGTTCTGCTCAACGACTTATCACGGACATGTTTCTTAAGCTGTTGTTGAGCGAACTGGTGGTCCGGTAGCTATATTTTTTGTTAAAAAATACTTTCGAGATAAAAGCTCAGTTCCATTCCAAAACTCGTCAACTTGACCGGCAATACCTCTTCAACTTGCTGAATGGCAACAGGCTGTCAACTTATGTCATTAACTTTAGTATCTGGTATGCTCTCTAATTCGTATTATTTTGAAAGATATTATTTAACTTGCCGCCCGTAACGTTTCACTTACTTAGCAAAGGCTGTTCTAAATCCCTTTACGTAGGAAGCAATCAGGAACAAAACGATTCTCGCATTGTCGGATGTCGTTTTCATAGTAGGACTCTGGATAGGTCGGTGTGGTTGACAAAAACCGGACAGCGAAGGATTTCCTTGTTACGTCACCGAGAAACTGTGATAATAGCACTCTTGCAGTAAAGCTTAAGTGTTCCTTTAGTGACAAGAACAACGCCCGTCAATTAAATAAGTAATGTATAAAGAAAATTTCAAGTAAATGTCTTTTTTTATTATATTTATTTGACGCAGTTATTTATACCTATAGCAATGGGATCATGTCAATACCTATACAAAATTACAAAAAACATCTAACTAATGATACCTACATTCTTCAAATTTTAATAAACTGTATTAAAAATGATTTCAATGTCATCCCCAACCTAGGCAATATAAATATTTTGTTAGTTTTATGAACAAGTACCAAATTCTAAAAAAGTAATTTACTCAGTTTCTTGCTGGATTATTTTCAGTAGACAACAACAGTCCGAACCAGTGGCAGAATCTAATTTGACATTCATAAGTGTTCTTTATGGAACTAAATTAAATATACATATTTTGATTTTGATTAAATAAGGCTCAGCGAAACCATACAATCTACAGTGGACTGCTAAAATTTCGCGGCTGAAGTGAAATATATAGAGACAAATAAGTACCATGAATTATCACTAGTATAAATAATAAAATAAATATCCACTGACATTCACACAGCACCATATATCCCCAAGTTAAGCGTGAAGCCTGTGTTATGGGTACTAAATAACGGATAAACATACTATTTTTTTTTGTAATACATACATATTTATTATAGAAACAGAAAGCACCCTGACCATTACAAACGGACATGTTCGATCGAACCCGGAACCCTTGGTGTTGCAGTTGACCTCTCAACCGCAACGCCAAATTTTCTTGAATATAATATCAAACATTATGCTGGTGCGTATGTGTTTTTAAATTCATTAACATAGTTCATATGAATGAAACTGTTCGCTATTGTTGCGAACAGTTTGCGGTTTTATGGTGTGCACAAACCGCAAATGAGGTAATTGATCGCATCATAATTCAATTTGAAGGAAAATGAACGTTTACTGTATTATCTTGGGGTGGAACCTACTTGTGCAGTAATCCCCATACTATTGTATTTACTTTAATCAAGACCAAACAAAAAAAAACGCCTTTTTCGTATCGCCTAAATTTGACAACATTCCCCTGCCACCAGCAGATAGTATCGGAATCCTCGGAGTTGATATATCGAGCAGTGTGCAATTTCGCGGTCACTTGGACGATAAGGCCAAATTGGCCTCTAAGAAGCTTGATGTGCTCAATAGGTCGAGGCGATATTTCATGTCGGGCCACCGCTTGCAACTTTATAGGCGTAGGTGCGACCCCACATCGAATATTGCTCCCACCTTTGGGCAGGAGCGCCTCAATACCAGCTTCTTCCATTTGGTCTGGTTGTTTTCTATGTATAATATGTATGTATTTATAAAAATAATTATAAAAGTATGTTTATCCGTTGTTTAGTACCCATATTACAGGCTTATTGCTTACGAGTAGTTTGGGACTAGTTAGCGGTGTGTGTATGTCGGTGGATATTTATTATCAAAAGCGTTTGAAAATCCTAGACGTACTCTCTAGGTCGTCAGTACTATTCTGCAGCAATGCGACTTCAAAGTAATAGTAAAATCCTAACTAACACTCGATAGCTTAAAAACTATTTTTATATAACAGCCGTTTTAACACGTAAAATGTAAATATTAAACGGCATTGAAGTGTCCAACTAAATGCCACGGAACGCGCTAACGGTATATCTAAAAAGTGGGAAAATCGATATAGGTAAACGTTTTGCAAACGATTGTTTGCTGTAAAGTCTTGTTCAGCAAATTGTGGTACTGCCTCGTCTTTGTACATGGTTAGGTTTTTTTTTTATCAACTATAGGCATTTGACGGCCTTCTCACCTGATGGTAATTGATGATGCGGCCGAGGATGTATCATGCCCGTCTTGAAACAGCCTATTCACTCTTGCCTTAAAGACAGCCAGGTTGTAATGATCGGGGAATACATAAGGAGGCAAAGAGTTCCATTCCTTTGCGGTGCGCATTACGAACGGGGTACCATAGCAGGCTGTGCGGATATGTGGAATGTCAACCACGTAAGAATGGAACGCTCGCCTGCGTCTGGTGGAATTAATGGTATTTACCAATGATATTCTGTATATAGTATATACGTCATCCGTGCTCAAAAACAAACCGCCAAAGAGAATACAGTTGTAGGCTCTTTGCTTAGGTAAATGAACGCTCATTTGAAATATGTGTATGTGTGCTGTCGCTGTATTCGGAACACTGTTTACAGTTGTTTTGTGATCATAACACGAATCTATACTTTTTACATCATTGTAATTTACGGTACTGGCAGATATCGTCCTGTTTAATAGAAGTGTTATGCACTTCTGTGTTTAGCGAATAGGGAATTGTAGTGAAACCAATGGTATAAGAGACATAACTACGAAATGTTCTTTCGGTGCTGATGAAAATTAGGAACAGCTTTGCTGTGCGTGAAAGGTTATGCCATGCAGCAGTGGCGTGCACTCCATATATGCAAATAACCATACACTGTGTGTCCAGGCGGAAAATCGCCAACATATTAAATTACTCCCACTTATTTGCCCATTATCCCTACAGATTTGAAACCATAGCCGATCTGCTGTCATTAACATCACTCAATTTGACAAAAATTTAAATTATTTATTATTTTTGCGATTGGTGTCACTCACTTTGCATACCCTACTTGCCGTTTCACAGGCAAATGAATATAATAATGAAGGCTATTAAAGCTCTTATAACTATCTCGAGCAGGGCAATTGCAATATGTTGAAGAGAAGATACCTAACTGTCGTTACGGCCGACGGGTGCTGGGCAGCAGCAGTATTTTCTCCCGAATCATAAACTAAGTGAAGACAACGCTTTAAGCCGAGGTTCGAGTCACAATTTGACTTGGGGACGCCCTTTGGCTTCGACCATTTTTCTTTGGATATTTTTGAGAGCTGGGAGTCGTTAGTACTCTCTTCGGGCCCGTAAGGCTATGAGTGGCCTATAACGGAAAGTTTATACGAATAACTGAAAAACTTTTGAAGCAGTCCCGTAGAGAATATCGCTAATGGTTCTTAAATCTGAAATAAAAAATATCTTAAGTCTCATGAGAATGAGAATTACCAACGTAACGTCAACTTCTGTAGACTCAAGCCAATCGTATATTGCCGGCGATATTCGTTTGAATTAGATTAATCACACAAAGTTCTCTGTAACGCTGAAAAACCTTGGCCTATACAGACTATTTCATAGGTTCCTCATCAGCTCATAAATATCCCCACGAGTGGCTCGAGCCTACCCGTAAAGGGTGATTAGGCCTTAGCCGCGAGAGCTCATTGGTATTATTCGTTTACGCACAATCTTAATTCTCTTCAGACGCGTGTGTGTTCTTCGTTTTCCTCACGATGTAGACATAGGATTATTTTAACCAAAATGTATAGTTCTGAAAATTAAAAACCTACCGTTAACAACATCGTGATGCGTTTTCTCATATTACGGGAGCACACGTCCTTGTTATCCAATCAATTATAGATAACTTTAATTATTGTTTGCAATAGAATGAACAGGTAATTGGATAATAACTCTAATTGCTAACAATGATAGGTTATAAAATTGAACAGGGTGCTTAGAAAAGTGGCAATATCGTTTCCATTTTGTCGTCACTTCTTTAAGGCTCTAGATAGTCACGCTTTACAGAAATACAGTCGATGGATGACCTTGTTTTATTTTAAATCAATGTCAGGTGTTTATTTGATTTTTTAGAAATCCCAAGATTCGTTATTTCGAGAGATCGAAGAGTGCCTTATTATACCCTCACTTGAAATTTTTATGGGTATGACTACACCTTTCAGGATTCAAGCCCACCTGTTGATGCCACCCTGTGATAGTGTACACAGTACCATCTGAGCGTAGATCTGGCTAAACTATGCGCACTGGATCAGCGCTGTGGCAGCAAAATCAATCAATCTATTATTTCCAAATAATATTACAAACATATATGTCGGAATCCCCTTTAAGCAGAATTGCCTGTACCAGGAGGATTCTGCTCCTTCATTAATGTAGTATATATTTACATTGAGCAAATATCCTCAATACACAATTTCTTCAGGTAAATATGTAAGTTTGACACAATTTTTACTCAAACAAAAATATAAACGTGGTAACGGCTAAAGTTGATAACGATGTTCAGATTTGCTTTAAAGTAATCTTATCTAATCTTAATAATCTTTAATATTTATAAGTAAATGTAAATCGGGTTGTGTGGCACCCTGATATGTAATTTACATCAAAACGGTAATGGAACGGCTTTAAATGTGCTTTACATACATAATATTATTTCACTGCAGCGGAATGAAGTTACCTATTTTCTCGCAATACTTAACTAAACTATGTCAATTGAAGTTTTAAAAGTTAAATCTATCGTAACCAAGCTGTGGCTTGCACTCCATTATGCAAATAAGCAGTGCATACGCTGTGCGTTGAGACAACCCGGAAAATCACCTACATATTAAATGATTCCCACTTAGTCGCCCATTTTCCTATACAGATTTGAAACCATAGACGATCTGCTGTCATCAACAGCTCTCAATTTGACAAAAATGTACATTGTTTTTACGATTAGTGTCCCTCACTTTGCATACTCTGCTCATAATATCTATGCACTGTAACTAAGAGTACCAAAGTTCGATAGTTAGTGTTTAGTTGTTAAAAAGGGTGCATTGCATATAAAAGACTGGCATCGCAATTCTACCATCAGCCATTTCGCACACTATTACTACGAGGAGGATGTAGGAGACCCTCCGGCCGATGGACCAACAACTACTAAAAAATACATTTTCTGTTTTTATTTTCTTTCTCCCGCCACATAAGTCTATTCCTGAATAGTGAATGTTTTTATTGATACTATAACCAAAACTTACCTAAACAAGATTTCGTATGCAATAAGAGCATACATCGTATGGATAACATTAGAGACGACCAAAAATATGTATTTTGGGGAAACGCCCCAGAAATTTGAGACATCTCATTATGTAACAACTAAAATATTAATACTCGTAATAACTGTCCAAGGTTAAAGGGCCCCGCAATGAAATATGAAGACCTTGTTTGTAGTTAGCAACAGAAAAATATTGAGATCCCGTTTCGGGATAATCGACGTATAAGCGAAAATGGCCACTTTTCACCATGTACGAGTAAGTTATAGTGATCAAAACATTATAACTAGTTATCTCAATGTTTTCTTTCAGCTGAACCTGTATGTATTCTTCACTATTGCACTGCAGACTTATTTTTTAATTGCTTACACACTTAGCCCTTTAATTAGGGTTTCCAATAACGTTGCGAAGTGCCTCGGATTAACATTAATCCCTTCACCTCAATGATATTCTGTATATTTAAAGGTAGATACGCCATCCGTGCGTGATTCTTATGTTAGGTAAATGTACGCTCATTCGAAAATGTGTTTGTGTGTGCTGTCACTGCATTCGGAACACTTTTTTGATTGTTTTGAGAGCGAATCTATACTTTTTACATCATTGCTTCACCTGTGCATGCAACGAGGCGTGGTGTTGGCCATATTTTTTTCTAGTTAGTTCTCTTAACTATTTAGTTATTTCTCTTATATTTTGATCCCATTTATTGCGATCACCGAAACATTTTAAGTGGCAATACCCACTTTCCAAGTAGGCTCCTGAATTGCATGTTTACATAAAACCAATTACCTAACTTAATGTATTCCTTCCAATACTTTACCTATCTGTATTCTTTACTCCCTACAAGTATTCTTCGTACTGCAAACCTATTGAGATCCTATTTTCGAATTGCTTACGAACTTAGCCCGGGTAAATAGGTTTTCCAATGACGTTACACCGTCGAACTAACATAAATCTTCCACCTGAGCATGCAACGAGGCGTGGTGTTAACCATGTTTTCTTCTATTTAGTTCTCTTAACTATTTAGATATTTCTCTTATATTTTAATCCTATTTATTGCGATCACCGAAACATTTATAAGTGGCAATATCCACTTTCCAAGTAGGCATTTGAATTGCGTGATTACATAAAACGAATTACCTACATTAATGTTTTCCTTTCAATACTTCACCTAATTGTATTCTTTGTTCCCTACAAGTATTCTTTGCACTGTAAACCTATTGCGATTCTATTTTCGTATTGCCTACTAACTTAGCCCGGGTAAATAGGTTTTCCAATGACGTTGCATCGTCGGATCAACATTAATCCCTCCACCTGAGCATGCATCGAGGCGTGGTGTCAGCCGTGACCAGGGTTGCCACGTTTTGA
>PQWD01002659.1:68719-94739 GCA_019425675.1 Leucinodes orbonalis
AAAAGTGTAACCACTTATAACTGCGAAGACGTAACCTTGAAACCAGTAAAGATCGTAATGTAAATATATTTGTCTCACTTCCTCAAGACACAAAGACAATACCGCTGCTAACTTTGAACAAAGAAAGAAACACAATCATGCAATTTCGGGTTGGTGTTGCCTGTCATAAGAAATTTTGCAAAAAATTATAAATAAAATAAACATATTTTTAATAATGATAAATTAGTCATTTAAAATAATTTCTATAATGTTTTGTAAGTATGTGTAAATTATTTAATTGCTATTTAGGATAGTGGATAAATATTGTTTATGTTTAATAAAAGACATACGTTGCTGAAAAAAAATCATTATTGAAACAGTAGACATAATATCATTTTGCTGCAATCCATTCAAATAAAATAATAAATGCGAAAGATACTCTGTTGGTTACGCTTTCACGCCTCAATGGCTGAACGGAGTTTTATGAAATCTGTCATGATGATTGATGGGAATCCTGGAGACGGACATAAGCTACTTTTTGTCTTATTCTAACCTCCACTACCCTGAAACGGGGGGTGGAATTTTTTATGAAACATTCCACAATTTTAAAGTACATAGCTAAAAATTGGTATGCAGACTATTGGTCACTAACAAAAAAATAATAGACAATAAAGATAAATTTTTCACATTGCAGCCAATATATGATAATATTATAATTTGTGAAAACCATTGAGGTTAATATACGTGAAAACAGAAAACATTATATTTATATATTTATTGGACCGACGACTTGCGAAAGGTCGCTGGTGGAGGCTGGATGAGGAAAGCGGAGGACCGGGATATCTGGCGCAAAATGGGGGAGAACTATGTCCAGCAGTGGACTGCGATAGGTTGAATAGGATATATTTATTGTTACAATTTTTTTCCACAATAGTGTGCAAACCAGATTTGATTTTTAGTGGTAACACTGATCCTTTAACGTAACATTAGAAACCTACGTATGAAAAGTAATAAGGATGGCTTTATTATGTTTTTGTGACGTTGAAATTAAATCTTTGCCTACACGTTACACCATTTTGGAGTTTTTTTTCACCGCGCGTTGTTAGGTTTAACTCTGTTGACGTTTCACTGAGCACTGATTTGATGCTTGTGGACATATGTTCAACATGTGTGTGTGGTGGCAACGTGTTGACGCGCAAGTTACTTACCTTGTATATTTAAATCTATGTTCGAGTCCCACTCTGGGACGCCCTTAAGCTCGTTGTGTAAATTTTAGGGCTGAGAGCCATCTGCGCTCGCCAATTGCCCGGTGAAGCTGTAAAGGCTATCTGCGACCAACCGCAGTAGTCAGTTCGAAAAAAAATTGATTTCAACGGATGCAAATTAAAAATTAATAAAAATCTTAAGCCAAATCGCTATAAGAACTTTGTACTTATTTGATATTTTTCTCTACAAATCCGGATCCTATGCGAATGTGAACCAAAACAATATATACGTGTATTTAATCTAATTGATCACATCGGCCTCTAAACGACAGATCGAGATGGAGAATTCGATCGTGGAACAGATTTCCACGACAACCGGCGCGGTTGCAACAAATCGATTTATCGCTATGTTGAATAATGTTAGATAATACTAATTGACGCCTTACATAAAATAATTACACGGATTTACAAGTGATGTAATGAAAAAATACTAAGAATTATCAGCTATTACAGACACGTTAAATGGCGAGTCGTGTAAACTTGGGGGTTATCCTTCATTGTTTATAATGTCAATATTATTGTGAACTCTATTGCCTTGACTTAAAGACTTTAGAAACGCCACTCAGAACTCACATGCACTTCTTATTGTTATTCAACATGTATCGCTTTCACTTTGACATTAGATTTGTATGACATTATTTACACATCTTCAACTCTCATCATCGATGAGTTTAATTTATTTTTCACCTCTTCCTAACATTTAAGATACAAAACTCTGAGGTATATAAAACCACAATATCAAAGTCCATTACTGGTTCTAGATCTTTCCTATTCTACTACAGATTTTTCGCAGTCACGTATAGTACCCATATCCCGTTTTCCGGTTTTGTCATTCAGCCTACACCAGGGACAATTTTTCAGCAATATGTCATACCATATAATACATATGCAGTTGAGACTTGTGCACTGTCAACGAGATTGGTCAAATAATAAATAGCACTCAACGGAAAATCGAGCGAGCATGCGCGGGGTCTTTCTTTCTAGGATAAAATCAGTAACGATCAGTGTTGCCGAACTATCGATAGTTGACTCAGAAAATCATCGATAAATATCGATACTTGTTGCAAAATAGCGCGTGGTCTTTCTTTCTAGGATAAAATCAGCAACGATCAGTGTTGCCGAACTGTTGATAATTGACCTCGAAAATCATCTAGACTATCGATAGTATCGATAATTGTTGCAAAATACTATGGATAGTAATGTCTATATCAATACACTATAACTGCAGTACCGATACTATTGTGCTAATACTATTATTATTATTGCTTTTGCCCAAATATCGACAGCAGACTATCGAGCGGCAACACTGGTAACGATATTATTCGTGATAGTTCGTCGGAATAGCAAGTTGAAGTGGCAGGGGATTGGTCACGTGTATCGCAGGAGCGAATGGCTGATGGAGCAGTCGAATTCTGAAATATTGAGTCTTGGCAAGCCAGGTGGACCGACATGTATGTAGGTCGAGACGATTTGCGCAAGGTCCCTGTATAGAGACAAGGATATCTGGCGCCAAATGACGGGAATCTATCTCCAGCAGTGGGCTGCAATGGTTTGAGAGAAATGTAACAAACATACATTAAATATTGCTTTCGTAACTGATTTCTCAACCAGTTTTTTTATTTAATAAATTCAATAAAACATTTTAAAGCATAATAAAATATATCCTTGATTCGGCCAATCGCAACATAAGTGATTGCTCTCAACGCATTCACACATTAAGTTATCCGCATTTATTATGGATTACAGGAAATAAAAGACATTATAAAGTTGAAGTTCAAAGGAGGAAGCAATGAAGGTACAGAAGACACGTCAAAAATGTCGCATGACAGAAAAAACCAAACCCCATCACAAATTCGTGTGAGATGATTTTTTATAATTTGTGAAAGGTAATTTTCACTGTCATTATTTTATAGCAACCAATAAAACCTTATGAGGTTCGCTATTTGTTTTTTTAATGCTAGGAGTTATATTGAAATGGTTAAACTTCATCGCAACAAATAACAATTAATATTGTTTCCAATAGTCATATTGACCAAATTGACTCACTCAAAAAATTTTTGCAAAATGGCATAGACAGCAGCTGTCATTTCGGGGAGACATGTTCTGTAATAATGAGACTTATTATTATAGTGAGGGATACCGTATTATCAGCCTGCTTATAAAGGTATTATTGAAACGTAGGAACATAAAACAAGACATTTTGTAAGCTGATAATACGAATCTTCAACCATTTGCAGTGTTCATCACGCTTCCACTTGAAGTGACACTAAAATACTCAGTTATTTACTCTTTCGCATTATTGTTCACTAATGATATGGCAAATACAGGCCATTTACTTAAAATGACATTTCGGCAAACTACGTCAATAATAGGGCAACATCGTAAAAGCAATAAGGATTTGTGACAAGGTTGGTGAGTGCATAAATATACATTATATGGTCAACTCAACAGGATATTGATCGACTTTTTTATTTTTTGTTTATTTGTAAAGGTCCTCCAAAGAGATATAAAGAATTTATTGAGCTTATTTCAATTTGGCAATGTGTTTATTTAATTTTAACCTTAATCGCCGCTGATAAAATTATTCAACAAAAACAATCGATTTTGTGTTGTAAGGAGTCCAGACTCCTGGCGGTTTCATTAATGAGCTCATTAAACGTCTCCACCGAGGGGCACGAGTCTAGGTGTATAGGCCTAAGTCGTCCACGCGGGCCCAGTACGGATTGGCCGACTTCACGCACAACCTTTGAATATGTCTTCAAAGGCGTGCGCAGGTTCCCTCACTATGTTTTCCTTCACCGTAAGAGCGTCAGATAACGTACATATGATTTCGAGAATTCGAAAACACATTGGTACATGGCGGGATTTCAACCTGCCTCATGATCGGAAAGTAACAAGGATGTCCACAGCATAGATCCACTGACCTGGCGGTAAAATGTCTTAAGTAATAAGCCTCATATTTATATATCAGGTATTCTTGTCACATTTTCACAAACGAATATATTATATTTATACTTTTATGAACTTTTATTTCCATAATATAAGCAATATCGTAGATAAACAAATTAGATTTGCTACTAAAGTTTTGTATTATGTAAAGTTATTTATATAATACAAAACTTAAGTAGTTTAGTTTAGCACGTTAGCAATTTGCTAGCCTTTGACTAGCATAAAATCTGACAATAGTCATATAAGTGAATGTCATAAATTTATGTTGTGTATGCTAAAATAAACGCTGATACAAATTTAGAATGTATTCCGTGATTTTAAACTGAACATAGGCAATTTTCTAGAATGGGTTTCAATTTTATTTCCTAAAATGTTATAGGTTTTTAGTTTGGTACCTTACTTATTATAGGTAATCGTGTCAAGTAATTAAGTTTCCTATTCTAACCACGGAAGTATTTACGCAAACGGCAAATCCGATACGCCGCGTGTTATTTTATTACAGCCTCCAACACCCTGATCAAATCCGATTGGCTCTGTGCCACTTTCGATAACCAAGCACAGGACCTACTTCTTTACATAACAGCCTACGCTTCAAAAACAAAAAAGAATCAAATCCAGACCAGACAGAACAGTGCGATTAATCATCGCACTTATGCCCATCAATACTTACGAGCATACTCAAACATACTTTCACTATGAATGAACTCCCGTACCAGAAGAACGAATGTACTAGTTAATCTATATCTATATATTATTTAATCTGTGATCTATACTAATATTATAAAGCTGAAGAGTTTGTTTGTTTGTTTGAACGCGCTAATCTCAGGAACTACTGGTCCGATTTGAAAAATTCTTTCAATGTTAGATAGCTCATTTATCAAGGAAGGCTATAGGCTATATATAATCACGCTACGAGCAATAGAAGCAGAGGAGCAATGAAGAATGTTTCAAAATCCGGGGGGATTTTTCATACTTGGAGCTTCCGCTGAGTACGCTGCATAAACGGTTAAATTTTTGCAAAAGTCATGTATGAGAGTATTGTTCCCCTTTTAAAGGTCTACAAAAAAGTCCGCGACAGCATATGTCTACCTTTAAAGGTTAGTTCCCTATAACATATTTTACGCTGAAATTTTTTTTTTTAAATAATTCTTAATTTGCTAAAGTATTTTCATAAATATGATATCAATCCTTATCCAAATAAATACTTTATTTATCACAAGTAATTCATTTTAAACAAAATTGCCCTGTACATCATTCAACTTAAATGAATATCTTACGAGATTTCGCAGTTTTAACTCACCTATATAAACGAAGTAGCGGGTTAAAGAGAGCGTTAGGCCAAAGTAACTATTCCACGCGGACGAAGTCGCACGCAAAAGCTAGTATCCGAATAAACTAGTGTTTTTGGATCTATTGCTTGTTTAGTACTGTTTGAAATGTAGTACTTTTACTTAATTAGTTATAAAATATTTTAATAATTAGCTTTTTTATGTTACAAGTGTACAGGACGGTCTGGACGTTCACATGATGGTGAGTGATACGCCAGACCATGGCAGAGCGGCATTAAAGGAGACCAACAACTGATAGACAGTTATTATTCTCCATCCAATGCCGCACTGCGCCCGTCACCCGAGACAACAGATGTTAGGTCTCTTATACCCGGTAATTTCACTAGCTACAGTGCCCTCATCCCGAAACACAAAAGTGCATAACACTCCTGTTTCACGGCATGATATCTGGCACTGCGGTGGTACCTTCCTAGACGACTCAGTATCGAGTCTACCACCTAGTAAATGAGAATGCTATGAGAATGAAAACGAGTCATATCAGCGTATATCCATCAGCTTACATACTTAAATTGTTTGTGATGCTGTTCTTAATTAACTAATACCATAAATGTAATTAAAGATAACTTTTACTGGGAGCGTCGGTGGCTCAATGGTGTGGACTGTCGCCTTCCTACCGGTAGGGCTGAGGTTCAAATCCCGACACGTACCAATGTGTTTTCGAATTTTCAAAAATATATGTACGTTATCCGACGCTCTTACGGTGAAGGAAAACATCGTGAGGAAACCTTCATGCACGCCTGCGAAGAGATTCGAAGGTTGTGTGTGAAGTCGTCCAATCCGCACTGGGCCACGTGGACGACTAAGGCCTATTCACCGTATACGGGTAGGCTCGTGCCCTCGGTGGGGACGTTTAATGAGCTGATGATGATAACTTTTACACAAACTATTTGATAAACAAATTAGATTTAGTAATTAGAATCAAATAGAATCACATTTACAAGTGATCAATTATTAACGGTTGTCGACCAATAAGTAAACTCATTTTCAGCGAAGTGTTTAGTGTTGAGTGTGTGCTAAGTCGCGTGATATGACAGCAGATTAGAAACAATTTCCTGGCTGTCGTGTTCCATTATGTATTTCTGTATTAAGGTTGTGTTGAAGAGCTCTGTACCTTAGTGATAACACGTCTAATTTAACTCTTTTTGTATTGTACCATTCCTGACAATTATTTTATTTGAGTGCAAATCTTTTTGCCGAAAAGTTATATTATTACAATTGCGCAAACACTTTTATTAATGAACAATACAAATGAATTTATTTTAATGGCATAATAACGTATGTTAAGTAGGTCAACACTTCTTTTTGCGCATTTCGCATACCGGATCATCACGACTAAATGTGGCAGTTGAATAGCAAAAAAAGTTGTTTAATAACTTTGGAGAACTTTGAATGCGATGTATTCGACTTATGTAAACTATGTGGCTTTTGTTTCGAGATAGTCTAGCGTAACAAGTGATAGACATTGAAGAGTGTTTTACAGCTTTTTTGTAGATACTATTTCATGGTTGTCTGTACATACTATTCTAAATAAGGGGTGACTTAAATATATTTTTTCTACACTTTTAAACGTATTTGCGAAACATTAAATGAATATCAATATTATTAAATTAATGTTATTGTCACTATTTGTTTTTCTATTATATATGAAATATTGTTTGTTTTATACTAAATATAACTACATAAATTACCTACCTCTCTATGTCTATTATTTTTATTTATACATAAACATGGACATGGAAGTCTAATAGTGGTTCGATCTGCAGTTTCGTAAGTTTTCCCGCTTCCCAGAGTAAAACAAAATTTGTCATTTTAACCACATATTTTGATAAGTATGTAAAGAAATAATGGTTTAAGTATATTATTGAAATGTATATGTATGTATGTGTGTGTTTGTATGTGTTAATGGGCATATATGTAGAAGTTTATGGGTAATTAAACAATTTTAAAAGTGTTACAATATAAGTATATATACATATTTGCTTAGGACTTTACAACTATTTCATAGTTACTCTTAATCTGAGTGCTTTTAGTTATTTTGTTGCGAACTGTGGCGGCTTGTATTTATTGGCTCAAACTTGTTATATTTAAACTAAATGCAAATTGTAGCTTTAAGCCACCCTGTTAAAATATAATATATCATTACTAGCTTTATTATATTATAATATCTACCTATATATGAACTATTGCTAATTCAACGATTTTATTTAAAAACATTTTTCTTTTGTACTTAACATGCAATCCTCAAGGTTGCTCAGCGTGCTATGGAGAGGGCTATGTTAGGTGTCTCCCGAAACGATGATATCCGTAGGAGAACTAGGGTGACCAACATAGCCCAGAGGATTAGCAAGTTGAAGTGGCAGTGGGCAGGGCACATAGTGCGTAGAACCGATGGCCGATGGGGCGGAAAGGTTCTCGAGTGGCGTCCACGTAACGGAAAGCGAAGCGTAGGCCGACCCCCAACCAGATGGACGGATGATCTGGTTAAGGTGGCGGGTAGCAGATGGATGTCAACTGCAAGGGATCGGTCCGCGTGGAAATCATTAGGGGAGGCCTTCGTTCAGCAGTGGACATAATTGGGCTGTAATGATGATGATGATGATGATGATGCAATCTCAACCCTACAAACGGACATCGGATAGATAAATAATGTGCTATCTACTTAATATCTCTCCTACATCAGCCAATGTGTCAATGCCCTACAATGTAGTGCAGTGAATGTAATGCCAAGCGTCAAAGGTTGCGACTTCCCTTCGCCAGGTCACTTGCAGTGTCCAATAACGATTTTTGCACAATCTACAAACTGCAAACATTTCGGTCCGTGGTATGCAAGTGCATTGCTTGACAATATTGTCTTTCTTTCTACTGAATAGGATTTTATTGATGCATTTGTATAATTTAAAGGTAAGTAGATAATGTAAAAGGTTACCAAACTTACCTAGCCCCTGTACAATGCCCTAAGCCGAGGTTCGTATCCTACTCTGGGACACCTTCAGGCTAGTCACAAAAAATTTAGGGGTGGTTATTTTTTTTTGTCCGGCGAAGCTATTGCGTCGGTGGCGCAATGGTGTGGACTGTTGCCCTCCTGCCGGGAGGTCTATGGTTCAAATTTCGTCACGTACCAATGGGTTTTCGAAATTATATGTACGTTATCCGACGCTCTTACGGTGAAGGAATACATCGTGAGGAAACCTTCACGCACGTCTGCGAAGAGATTCAAAGATTGTGCGTGAAGTGGTCCAATCCGCAGTGGACGTGGCGTGGCGTGGACGACTAAGGCCTAATCACCCTATACGGGTAGGCTCGTGCCCCTCGGTGGGGACGTATAATGAGCTGATGATGATGAAGCTGTAAGGGCCATCCGCGACCAACAGTGAAAAATCAGTACGGAAAAAGTTACTATTTTTTATAAAGAACACGAGATTTCACAATATGGCTGAGAAAGACATCGAACTTAAAGGGTTTCCTTTGTGTGTTGTTAATGTTACCTTAACCTTTATAAATCTTTTGGTCTACTAGTTATACTCTTATTGGAGCTATATTGTGAGCTCAAAAATGGCACACCCAGTGAAATATTGACGTCATAGTTTAGATGCTGCTCTATGGGTCACTTACAACCGGGTGAGCTGCTTATCTAATTCTATAAAAAAATATCATGCTCCGAAAATCTGCGGTCACCAACAATGAAAAAACCCACCAAAAAGTTTACAAAATTTTAGGAAGCCCAATATGATTAAAGTAATGTCATCCATCACTACACTAAAACTCGACCCCACAAAACGATGGAAGGAAACCAAAAATATGTTTTCAGTCCATAGTGAAAAACCACCTAAACGTTGATGTAAGGAATAAGGTAAAGTCTCCATCTAGGAGCGATACTGACGAATGCCGAAGGCCACTGGAACAGCCACTTAAAGGAGTAGCTCTTTTAAATAGTAATATTTATAACAATATAATGCCTTAAAGTCGGATACGTAATTAAACCATTAAGCCGCCCATACGTTTTAATTTATAACAATCTGCTAGTCAACGAGACTATGACGTAACAGCGCCTAAACCTACAGCCAGACATATCAATTTCGCAAAGTGACACAATGCCTTTCAAAAGCAACCTCATTCATATATAAATAAAGATAGCAAAATAACAAAGAAGCGCCCACGCAATGGCGCATACGTGCTATAAGATATCATTGATATCCTGTAATGGAATTTGCTGGATTTATTGCATACCCGTCTGACAGATAATATTGATTTAGTACAAGAAAATGGCACACTATATTTAGAGTTACTTCGAAAAACCTATCAGTGTATTTGAAGAGGATTTATAATGTCCTACCTCGCCATGGTGAGTATTTTTTTGGCCCATAATTTGCACGTACGGAAGGAATGAAGGAACGAACGAAGTTTTCAGGTGGTATGGACGGAATTCAGCTCGGCGCCAAGAAGTACGATGGTAAAACGATGACACCGGCATGATCTCAAATAGTCCCCCTGGAGCACTCACCATAAAAATGCCTATCAAACACACAAGAGAGCTGAAGTCTATCCGGAATTCTAAAGACTCCAAAGCGCCTGTGAGAACAGAATCAGCGACAATTCGGACAACACATCTTTGCAAAGAGCATCGGTGGCTCAGTGGTGTGGACTACCGCCTTCCTACCAGGAGGGCTGAGGTTCAAATCCCGACACGTAGCAATGTGTTTTCGAAAATATATGTACGTTATCCGACGCTCTTACGGTGAAGGAAAACATCGTGAGGAAACCTTCATGCACGCCTAAGAAGAGATTCGAAGGTTGTGTGCACAGATTTCCCAATACAGGAGATGGGGCAAGCCGCGTTTTTAAGCGCGACAAATGTAAGCTCAACGAGCATACACTGGCTGCCAGTTTACGCTCTGTGTAAGTCGCGTCCAGACGCACGCATTTTAGAAGAAAATACCGTTTATTTTCCAAAATGCCGTCCTGTGCAATAGTAACATGCCATCATCGCAGTGATTTAGTAAATTTAGCAAATAATGGAATAACTTTTCACAGGTAAGAACCGAAAACTTTGATTTATATAATTAAAAAAGGATATTTAAACGAATCGTCCGTTTTTTATTCATGAAAACATATCACTGTAAATTCTTTGTAACGATCTCGGTAGTTATATTACAATGCGGCTGTGCTAACTGTTCGTCGGTTCGCAATTCATAATATGCGCGCAATGGTTAGCGAACATTACTCCACTAGAACCATTATTCGGTAGTACGGCCCCTGACCGCGTCCGTTGGTACAAACGCCTAGTGAGAACCATTTTATCGACCCACCTATCGATATATTCGTATGCAGTCTTGTATGGAAGCGGAAGGTTTTTGTTTATTATTTTACGTTTGTATTTTTTTATATCCTCGATTCTACTAACAGTATTTAAGAAATATTTTGAGGCTATTTTATTTATATAAAGTTATTTTATATCTTTTATTCGATATTTAAGTTTTGTTTAAAAACATAAGTACATAATAAGCGAACAAAGTTGATAAGAATCACGACGGCTATTGGCTTTTTATCAATGGTGACTGTGAACACGCCACGGCCATTTTTAATTTGTGAATGTGGTTGTAAGGATTTTATAAAATAATGAACAAATAGTGATTTATTTTATAACTTTTTAACATTTATCATTATATTATGTCTGCCCTTTTCTGAAGCTATTCTATAGTAATAGTATCTAATATTTAAGGTTCCCAGAAGATCAGCGTTGTAAGTTTTACGTTTATTATAACATGGAATAAGTAACCCTTTACAAGACAAATATTTATGTTAATTTTACCATATCTACTCGTACATACTCGTATCTGCATTGGGTGTTGCTATTTAAAAAAATATGTTTTCATTCTAAACATTATCTCTTGAAATGTAATTAAAATTTACTTTCGCTGTATTGATTTTTAGCGATGATATGATATACATACGTCGATCGATAATTATAGTTCTAATAAAATGAATAAAGCTACGCGGCTTAATAATATTGTTTAAATAATATTATTAAAGTTCCTCAACATTATTAATACACCAATAATATATTTCATTTAAAATTAACATTTATTTCACGTAACCCAAAATTAACAGTAGGATTTTTATTTTGAATCTTCGTGCAGGTAATAGAAAAAGTATCGACATCTATCGATATAACGCTTCCCCGCATGGATCACCGCGTTCAAGGTGTCCGTGATTGGGTAAACATTGACCAATGACGAGTAATATTATTAAGTGTAAGTATTTTTAATGTGTGTGTGTAAGTTGAAATTGCGACATTGGGTCTTCTTATAAACTTAGCGACTCGTCCGGTCTAATTATTATTCCGATGTCGTGGTTGTGTGTGAAGTCGTCCAATCCGCACTGGGCCCGCGTGGACGACTAAGGCCTAATCACCCTATACGGGTAGGCTCGTGCCCCTCGGTGGGGACGTTAAATGAGCTGATGATAATGATGATGATGATCTTTGCAAAGCGTCAAATGCGTCAAGCTGGTATTTAAATTATTAACTATAGCCTCGGATATTGTTGAGCGTCGGTGGCTCAATGGTGTGGACTGTCGCCTTCCTACCTGATCACGACACGCAGGGCCGAATCTAGGGGGGGGGGGGGGGGTAGACGGGGGCACGTGCCCCGGGCGGCACGGTTCAAGGGGCGGCAAACCGACTAATGGACCACTCATCATTTACCTTACTTTTATTTTATTCCGTGGGCAAGGAATAAATAATAGTAAAAGTGCCGATATTTCATGGCCATAGAAATTCGACCGATACCCGGAGCGCGGAATAAGGCATGTTACTCAACCATTACATTTTTTTTTTGCATAGTTCTAAATAGGCAGAATTGCAGATCACGGTCAGCAGGTGCAGGCAGCCGCGATCTTAGGAATGACGCTATATACGAAAACTCTCTCGTCGACCTCTATCCAGGCAGCAGTGTATTATTTCCAAGTTACCTAGTTGTTTCTCTATGTTAATTGATGCCAACTTAGCTTTATAAATATATCTTTTATGATGGACAACAATTGAAAAAAAATTAAAGATAAACATTTAAGCACCTTTCATTGCATCAAGCGACCACGTTATTATAGAAAATATACAAAATAAATTGGAAATACATAGCCTTTTTCATCCAGTGTGACTTCGAAAAAGCTGAGGTGAGTAGTCTTTATTTTATTATAGAACTTGATTTATTAATATTGATTAAAATAAATACCAATAATTGATAAATTGTAATTTTTTCACGACTGCTTTTTTTGCCGAGATTAGGATGGCTCTGAAACAGCTTAAGCGTTATAAGACCCCCCGCGACGACGGATTTACCGCAGAACTTTTGAAAGTAGGGGGCACGCCAGTGCTTAAGACCCTTCAGAAGCTCTTTAATTCCGGAATCGGTGATGGTGCGCCGCCAAAGGTGAGCAATGTCGTGGTGGTGCTCTTCTTCAAGAAAGGCGATAAAACTTTTTCCCTCTCTATTCAATCTATCGCAGCTCACTGTCTTCGGTCTGTGGCTGATGAGCGCTCGATGAATACATCTGTTGGCGTAATGTGAGTAGTTGGCCATCTGCTATCTTAACCTTTACCAGAAAGCTCCTCCCAAGTGGTTTTTGGAAAACTTTGGGCCCTCTCTTCTCCTCAATAAGGTCCGAAATTAACCTTGTATTGAAAAAGTAGAAGCCTTGCGTACGAATTTCCGTATCCGCTTGAAAAGAGCCTAATATTCCGGCTATGATAAGTCAAAGTCAAAATTCATTTATTTAAATTAGGCTTACAAAAAGCACTTATGAACGTAAAAAAATATACACAAATACAATAAAAAAAACATTTAAAATACTTAAGTCAAAATATTTTTCGATGAATTAGAATTTCGATGCTTGAAAAAAAGCGCTTCAATGGTTTGGCCTGTTGAGAAAGAAACACCGAAGAAAACTCAACAGTGCAGCCTTTTTTTAGACAGTTACTTAATGTTAAAATATATTATAAACACTGCTGATAGCTGAGCAGTTTAAGACCACGGATTTTTATCACATAAATATTCTTCAATAGTTTAGTGACCTTTTTTTAGAAAGGTGTTTTTTTTTATTCTAGCTTTAAACATGTGTAATGGCAAGTCTACATTATATATTTTGCGGTACCTTATTGAACAACCTTATACATCTTCCTATAAAATATTTACCTGTTTTATGTAAGCTCAAGTCCGAAACAACAAGTTCGTTTTTATTCCCAGTATTAAAATAGTGTTACTCACAATTTTTCTTAAAGGTGTTACAGTATGTACGCATATAAATTAAATTTTCATGAATATATTCAGATGCTACATTCACTATATTTATTTCTTTAAACTGTTCCTTAAGAGAGTCACGTGGTCTAATGTTGAAGATAATAGCTCTTTTTTGTAGCACAAATATTGTATATTGATAATGTGAACGACATTACACTATGAAAATAACTAAAATAAACCAATCTTGCCGTTTTTACATCTGTTAAGAGTTATCTTAGCTATTAAAACCTTATTAAAGAATTAACGACCCATTGCGATATTCTGCCACATCTTCAAGTCATTCTCCAGAGTCATCATGATCCGTCTCGCGCATACATAGGTTTGACGACATCCAGCCCTCCGAACAAGCCGGGTTCCTCAAAGGCTTCAGCACCATAGACTAAATATCACATACGCTGCGGCAGGTTATACAGAAGACCGGAGAGTATAACCGACCATTATGTTTGTCGTTTGTGGACTATGAGAAAGCCTTCGATTCGATCGAGGCTTGGGCTGTATTTCATTCCCTCCAACGGTGCCTGACTTGACTACTGCTATATCGAATTGTTGAGATGTTTGTACGAGTGCGCTACTTTGTCAGGCCGAGTACATGAAGAGCTTACACAATCATTGGCACCGAGGAGTAAGACAAGGGGATGTAATTCATGTAATAGCTCTGAAACTGATCACAGCTGCGTAAAAAGTTGCAGCTTTGTCCAAATGTTAATCAATTAGCAGACTTATTATATAAATTAGTGAAATGATATAGGATGATAAAGGTAAAAAATAAATAATAGTGGGCGGGGGCGGCATTTCTCAATTTTTGCCCCACCCAAAAAAATTTAAGATCCGGCGCTGCCGACACGTACCAATGTGTTTTCGAATTTTCAAAAATATATGTTCGTTATCCGACGCTCTTACGGTGAAGGAAAACATCGTGAGGAAACCTTCATGCACGCCTGCGAAGAGATTCGAATGTTGTGTGTGAAGTCGTCCAATCCGCACTGGGCCCGCGTGGACGACTAAGGTCTAATCACCCTATACGGGTAGGCTCGAGCCCCTCGGTGGGGACGGTTAATGAGCTGAGGATGATGATGATGATTGTCGAATGTTGATGATGCTTCTTTTACGCGAAGACGAAGATCGAAGAAGAGGGATGTCTTATTCGCTCACTTGCTGGTGTGATACGCCTGTCCATGACTGATGTTGAAGAGACCACTCACTGTTTCAAAATAAGCCTTAAACGGCTGTAAGCCTTCCCGCACAGCATGGCTATGTGGAAATTGGGCCGTAACTGCAATGCTGGTTAGTGATTCTTTACAAACATCTTAACAGAGTAGCCGGGAATAACGGCACAATATGCTCTCGGAAGCACAGAATCATTTTTTTTCAGGCAATCAGGTGATGCAGCTGGCAATGTTCCTATCAAACTGAAAAATTAAAAATTGATTTTCACCATGTATTCTCCCCGCTGGCACAACACTTAGACCACGGATGCAGTTTCTGTATATAATAGGTATAAGTAAGTACTTAGTGATCAAATTTTCCGACAACGCTTCCCTACGCCTGTCTCACCCCGGTCGTTTGTAAGTTCATTAACTCAAGTAATGGGATTGTTGAAAATCATTGGATTATGATTCTGTCGACCAGTGTTTGTATTGTTGTCGCAACTACAATCTCTAGGAACTACTGAATCGTTCATAAAGCTTGACTATTGATTGCAAACTTATAAGTTGCGGTTAAAATACTTTTTGAACCATAAATCCGAAATGTATCCGTGAACATTGGCCCACAATCGATTTCATTGTCCGTCAACGCCGCTATACTGGCTTCAACAATTAATTAATACAGTTTATAGCAACAATACATTATTGCATACACACAAATTTACGTTTACATCTATATAGTTCTTACAACGCTATGCATAAAGTTTAATATGAAGAATTGAAATGTTTAGAACAAGTAAACTGGGCGTAGTACGTACCGAAAGGACCTTGGATTTTGAAAGTGCAAACGGCAACCGGAACGCACTGTAGTTGCCTTCTAGGAAAAATCTAGATCATTACAAATATGCTACTTACCACAAATTGGGACATACTGCTGTGACAACTAAATAAATATAACTACTTTTTTGTAAAAATAAAATAACACATACTGTACTATTATGTAGTTGTATAGTACGATTCACGAAAGATCACCACAAATAGCGGCCTTCTGCGCAAGATGAAAACTATTTTTAAGACAGTGAAACAATACAATTGTGACATATTGAAACATGTGATCAGAGTAAACCAAAATACAAGAATTTCAGCCGTCGCCACCACCGCACTGCCATAGGGAGCCAAAAATTACTCCAACGCAATGGTCATCTTTCGTTAATCGTACCTACAATAAAACATGCTATAGCATGTTACCAACGAGACAAAACTTTACTAGGAGTTGGCTTCGAGTACTTATTGATGCTAAATATGACTGTGCCTTTTGTAATAACGAAACACAAAAACTATGACGGATGAAGTGTTGAAGATAATTAATAACAGTTATAAGTTATTATTTTCCGTCAACACTGCCCTGCGACCGCACGCGAGACGAGTTAGGTCTCATAGCTCCAGTATTTTTACAGTGCCCTAATACCAAAACAAAAAATTGTAATACACTCCTATTTCACGGAACAATATCTGGACCGAATCCACCACCTAGTACTTATCAAAATTAATTTCATGTACAGGTACGCTGCATTTGCAATTTTAAAAGGTAGAAAAGCCATCCTAGGTTTAGGTAAAAAATAATTATGAACTCCAGTTATTCTTATAAAAACACCTGACTAGATATTATAATTTTATTATAAGCAATTAAATAAATACAATACAATATGTTGAATTAATCCAAACTAATATTTTTGGCTTCCTAATATTCGTATAATATGATCTACTACTATGATAAAATAATATTGTTTTCTTAACCAGGAAATGGGAATTTAATTTAAAAATGCCAATGAGTGCCTCAAAATTCAGTAAATGATGTAGTTGCGGAGAAACACATAATCACATAAAAATAAATGTTGACGGGTGATTTATATTTTTTTTAACCCACGACGCAAAAAGAGGGGTGTTATAAGTTTGGCGTGTTTGTCTGTGTGTCTGTCTGTGGCACCATAACTCCCGAACGAGTGGACCGATTTTGATTTAGTTTGAAAGTTCATTTAATCGAGCGTGTTCTTATCTATGTTTTATTAAAATCGGTTAAGCCGTTTATAAGATATAGGGGATGAAAGTGGGAATAAAAACCTATTGTTGCAAATATGCCCGAATGGGGTATCAAATGAA
Source organism: Leucinodes orbonalis (assembly GCA_019425675.1). Classification (NCBI taxonomy): domain Eukaryota; kingdom Metazoa; phylum Arthropoda; class Insecta; order Lepidoptera; family Crambidae; genus Leucinodes; species Leucinodes orbonalis. Next base: position 85,861 of record PQWD01002659.1, read on the forward strand.
AGGAAATGATTCGTACATTACAATAGCTAAGTTAATTAAAATCGGTTCAGCCGTTTATAAGATATAGGGGATGAAAGTGGGAATGAAAAACCGATTGTTTACAAATATGCCCGAGTGGGGTATGAAATAAAAGGAAATGAGTCGTACATTACAATAGTAAATAAGTAAAAACAGGGGGTGTTATAAGTTTGACGTGTCTGTCTATATACTAAAATCTAACTTAACCTAACCTACCTATAAAAAGTATGAAATAAAAATTAAATAAAAATTAAAAAACCCCCGACACAAGAACTTAAGTAATTTCTTTCCCTTTAAAAAGTAAAAAATTATAAAAGAAACTTAATGTTAAAGTACCTAAGAATCTATTAATAATTCTAAAAAAACCTCGCGTTGGGGGACCGCTCTTAACTAACAATTCAAATACAATAGTCTAATTAAGTAACAGAGATGAACATAAAAACAAAATAAGGGAATAATTCAAAAACTTTCATGAAATTCCTTCAAAAGTCTTGGGTAAAAGCCTAAAGAGGTAACCATCTTATGAAAAATATCGTAGATAAGAAAGAAATAAATAGGAGTAAATTCAGTAAATTGCGAAAAAACACATAATCACATAAAAATAAATGTTGACGGGTGATTTATATTTTTTTTACAAAAGAAACGGGTCTGATTGTATTGGTCAGGCTGTTACTGAGCACCCACTCCCGGCCGCTATCCCACTACTGCCCGATACGGGGACTTTTGGCTGCTGGGTTTCCCCCCTGGCCCGGTTCGCCCCTCCTTAGTTAACCTGCATCCCCCAGACTCCTCCGGGTGATCCATATTAATACCAGGCTTAGTGTGGACGTCCAGTCAACATGGGCCACTCAGCACCAGGACTCCCGACCTCAAACCATCCTCCGAATCCGACCTCCGAGTAGCCGGATTACAGGAGACGCCACGCTCCCAGTCGAATTCTCTTTCGAAATAAACTTATAGAAAGAAAAAGTAAACCAAGGTTCGATTCTATTTAAAAAAGTTGTAAATGAAATACTCATTCTAATATTTTTCTTAACTTTTTAATAATTATATTGATAAATTTGTAAAAAATATTTTAACGAAAAGGAATGATAGGACTTTTATTTGAAACTTAAATTTTCACTTAGCCCTCTAGTGAGAAGGATATAAAACTACCATGAAACTGTGCGACATAGAATATAAAATTTCAAAATATAGAATGCAGATGGCGCTGTTATCGTAAAAGTTATAAATGATAGAAAAGCAATAAAATGAGTTTAATAAATAGTTACATTTATTTCTTAAAAATTAAATGAAACTTTTTAATGTCAACAAACTACTTTTCCTAAACTTAAAATAGTCAACTTACATGGTCTCGAATCTCGATCAACAATACAACAACGACAAAGTTTTGACAGATGACTACAGCTGTTCAACGTTTATTTTCATCTTTTGTTTAAAAATTTAGTTCAACGACATCTTTACAACTCTAATTAATATTATAAGTCGACAAAAAAATGAGTTTTATATCTAGCCCTAGTCCTGGCAGGAAAGATAGCTTAGAATCCGGCGAATTCAAGAGGTAAAATATTTTGAACATTATTCTTCATAGAACTTTATTTGAACAAACGCGCTGTAATGTATTGATTTCCTTCAAAAGATTAACGAAGGATGCAATAAATCATAAAGCACAGGTAGTGTATTGCGCGGTTTGTAATACGTCGTAAAATATAGAAAGATTAATAGTTATTTGTTTTCTAAAGTATTTTGATTAAACTTTTGTATAGAGTGCCAGATACTCCTAGATGGACCCCAACAAAACCACGATTAGGAAGATTTGTGGATGTTTACTCACCTGAACATCTTAATTTGACACCTAGAAATGTAAGTAAAATAAACAAATGGTGCAGTCTAATTAGACTTTAGATTAATTAATGAGAGAAATGTTTTAAAATGCTACTTATTATTAACAGAAACCAAAATTTGATTTAAATGAGTTGAGGAATGAAAGCCCTTGCTTGTATACACCTGAAAAACATCCAGAAATTGATTACAAATGCAAGTAAGTGTCATTTTTTTATATTGCAATTAGTATGTAGGATGATACAACTGTTTTTTGTATAATTAACATGAATCTTGTATATTTTTTTATATTGTATAGTAGTATACTAACAAATCATTACAAATTACTTAAAACACACAATCTCACCTGAATACTTACCCCATTACACATATATATTTTTTTGTTAATTATCATTTAGGCACTTGGTTTACTGGATAATTTATAAAGCACAAAGGTACTTTTTAAATTATATCATGCTTCAATGTTTATAGGACAGTTAAACCACAACCACGCTTACGCAATGTATTTAGTAACTGCTCATTTGAAGGCAACCAAGCTTTCCACGCTTGAATCGTAGGGTGCGGCCAATAAGGATGGAATTGGAACACCTACAAAAGTCAAACCAGCAATTGAGTTTGTCAGAGGTATGTGTATATATATATTGTTTGGAAATGTGTTTAAAAAATATCTTATCAATATGAACTATTCTTCTAGTTTATACTTCTACAAGTATATGTCTATGCCTTTTCAGTTGATGGACATAATGGGCTACGCTTCAATACTTCTTTAGCATCGGTTGATGCCACAGGTTCCCCAGCTCAATCTCAAACTGACCGTATACAACAAACTATCAACCCGAGCAAAGCTGTATTTACCATTGAGCCAAATTCTTCAAAAGTAAGCTATAGGCTAACATTAAATCCATTTAATTGAATGATATTGCTTCTAAGTGTTTATATATACAAGTTTTAGGTTTTAATCTTTCAGCAGGAAGGTAGTTAAATTTAGTAATTTAGACAAAAATTTTTAGAAATTATTTAATAATATTTAATTAAAATGAAATCAGCATCCAGTTCCACTCAATAAAAACATTTAATAAATGAAATAATTTTATTTAATTGGCTTTTCATATTTCAATAAACTTTGTAATGTAATTTGTAGTCAATTACTTTTATAGTTTTAAAAATATACTTTGTGTGATATTATTTTATTAGGTATCACCTATGCTTTTTTACCATCTTTCTTGAAGCTTTATTTAAATCACATCCTTAAAACTTCTACAACTACTAAAATGCTAAGAAATTATTTTGACGCAAATAAACTTTGGATATAGTCAATGTACCTAACAATAACAGCCTATTAATAAAAAATTTTTATAAAACCAAAACTTATGTTTTCAGATATTGATTGTCAATAACAAGGCTTGTTCCTACTTGGCTATTCATCTGGTGAACTTTGTGGGCTTCGTTTTGCTGACCTTCTCCGCAACCAGAATTGCAAAAGTTCAGTCTACACGAGCCAGAAGATGGTGAGACCAGTGAAGACAGAACTATTGGTTACTTAGTGGAAAGGTATACTTTAATTACTTAATAATCCTTAAAATATCAATACTTAAAAGACATTGTTTACCTCTACAATTATTGAATATGACACTTCCTATTCTCATACAAAACCTGCTGCTTGACTACCTCAAATTTGTGGTTGCTTGATTGTCATGACACATAAAGTCAGTTGAATACTATTTGATAATTCTACTTCCTATTTCTTTATTATTGTTTCCTTTCTAAATGTATAATTGATCCTTTGCCATGTTTTAATTCTTAATTTCAGGTATGGAACTACTTTGTAAAGATGGCAGCACAGTTCAAGTGTCACTTGGGATTGGCAACTGGACAATGATGGGCCCTGTCTTGTGGTGGCTGAACTAGTAAACTGTAAAATGTTGTGGTATGTACCTAACTAGTTTATACAATTTAAAGGTTCTTACGCACTCTTTTCAACTGTCTTCATGATCGTGTGTGAAATCGCAAGTTCGAATCCCACGTCACTTCGAGATTATATGTACGTTACCTACGCTCTTACGGTGAAGGAAAACATCGTGAGGAAACTGCTCACGAAAATATTTATATTTAATATAATGCTAAAATTAGTAATTGGGTATTTGACACCACTAATCGTTGACGCACTTTTTATGAAGTCAAAACGAACGTTCCATATATTTGTATGAGATTATGATAAATGACGTCATTGCTCACTATCATCAATTGACCTAATATTATTGGCTTCGGTGTATTTAAAAAATACAATATTGCATATACACAAAAGTGATCAATGAACAACATATAAAATAAGGTGTGCTTTTATAAAAGTAAGGTTAGTATTTTATTGCGATGGTGGAGAATACCGAATTCGACAGGTTCAAGCTATAATACCTGTCTTCTTAAATCGTTTTGTTTTAACATATATATATACGTATTTATTTTACAGTTTAACATAGACGCAGAAACGGGCGTTGTTTAACGTGCTCTAGTGAAGATGCCGCACTGTTGTCCAAGCAGACACTAGTGATAAGCTGATCGGTTACCGATATCCTCTCATTCCGTCCATACAACTAACCTTCAGCCGATGCGCCTATGAGTAAGAATTGTCGAAACAAAAACAACAGGTAATTACATTTCCAGCTACATTAAAAAAAAGCTGTATATTATTTTTCCTTTATATTTTAGTTCTCCCCTTTCAAATAAATTTTACTTTATTCTGTCCCAGTTGTGGGTGAGGAAATTTAACACCAGTCGAAAGGAATTACAAATTTCAACTCAGTTTGTCAGATAGTTTCCGCTGTAGGTGTGGCTTTCAGACACTATTAAACTAAAGCATTGTTTACTTACAAAATAAAACTAAAATCACTCAATTCTTAATACATATGTTTTTTTATATGGTATGATTGTTTAGATACTCTGTATATGTTCGGATGTAATATATATAAATGGGAGTTGTTATAAATACATACATACATCGTAAGAGCGTCGATAAATGTACTTGTAATTTTCGAAATTCGAAAACTCCTTGGTATGTGGCGGGGTTGAACCTGCGCCTCCAGATCGGAAGGCCCACACCGACGCTCTTCTTTTTTCTCTTAACTAAAATCCAACACTATCCACTTCCAATTGTTTCTTACTTAGTTTACTACTTGAATACTTGTTACAGGAAGAACACTAGATGGCGGTACGTTTCCACTTTGTTTGTGGATATCGAAAGTGGAGAGCTCAGAAAATTCTCCTTGGTCCACAATGAAAGGACATAAAGATAGGGCGGTACTAGAAATCACTATTAGGGTGAGTACTCACCAGAAATAAAATAAAGTATTCAATTAAATATTTCCAAAACCATTTGATTGTAGTAGATATACTGGTCCCATTATTGTCTGTGGAGACCGTTAATTTGAAACAATAAAATGTGAATTAATTAATAAAGTTATGGCTTTAAAACCAGCCAAAATACAGATCTCGCCAAACTTTATGACCGCTTTGAATATAGTCGCGGTTTTGTGCGAAGTTCGCAGCGGTCAAATAGTTTGGCGACACCTATATGTAGTCTTCTGAGATCTCACAATAAAGCAGTCATTGTCTAGTTGGTTTTGTGTTCAAGACTACTTACAAGTCAAGTAATTTGTAGTTGAATTAAAAAGTTCATATGCATAGGACTATTATTTTGGTGATAATGGTTTCATTCATCTCCATTCTCATTAAGGTAACATACAATGTAAGCGGTCTGCTAGTAGTAGACGAGGGTGGGCTGATAACTGCATGTAACCATCACTTTGCAATGCTGACCTTTGGAAAGCCCCACTCGGAGGTGATTGGCCACCACATTGATGACGTCATACAGAACTTCTGCCGTGAAGCGGACATGGTGAAGGTGCCGGACCGGACCAGGCATATGACACTGTCGCCGGTCAACAATGATAATAATGGATCAGGTAATCATTGATAAGTCTAAAGACCATATTATTATATTAATAAAAATAAAATTTGTAGCAATTTTTTTTAAAAATAAGGTCCAAATGTCAAATTAACACTGATTTGGACTGTTGCTATCTACAGACAAAAATCCAGAAATCAAATCTGAGTAATCAGTGACTCTCTTTTTGGTACTAAAAATCGCGCCATTTTCTCACCATCACTGTCTCCAGGGCTGTCGAGAGAGTAAGGCGAAAAACAACGCCGCGATCCTACTTTGGTACCACTAAACCTGTACTGACACATGACTGTAGACATTTACCTTCGGGAGGATGTCGTCTTAGGTAGACTCTTGAATTTAAAACGCAATATTTAATGGCTTTACGCTATGGCAGCATTTTGTCTATTTCTGCGTCTCTGAATAGCTTTTCTATAGTGCCTCGTCTCATTGTGATGATGATGATGAGTTCATTGAAATGGACCGTAATTCATTGATATTGCATTAACAATATTGACAATTTCTTTGTTATAGCTTCCGATACCGATGAGGATTCGTGCGGTGCATTCAACGGTAGCCAAAAGTCAGCTTGCATGTCCCTCAACGTCCAGCCATCCATTCTCTCCGCCACCAGAGAGAAATCGTCCAGCGCCCTCTGTCTCGACAAGTCTTGCAGCCTGGTCACCCATACGCCTACACCCACCAGGACATGGTATCAATATAAGCACAACGGAGCAAAAAACGACACATCCGCTTTACCCGACGTCACTTCCGGCATGTCAGGAATATCCATAGACGAGGAGAACTATTGTCACAGTAGCATATCGAAATCACGCTCGGAAAATATACTGAGATCCGAGCACAGTAATCCTCCGAAACATGTGTCGAAGCAGACTGAGAAATCCGATTCCATTTACTACACGTCACAGCATTCGAAAGAGGTAACGCCGACTGGGACTACGCCTAGAGTGAGGTCAAACGATCCGTCGTTGAGGTTATCATTTGATTCAAGCAAATATAAGTCGCTAAAAACTAATTTGCCGGGGCAAGTGAGGGAGGACAAGAGCAGCTTGTCGATTGACTTTTGCGACTCGAATGAAACGAGTGCCGACTTTTTGACGCCGATCAATGAGATGCCACCGCCTGGTTGCGAGATTGAGGATTTACCGAAACACAACGGCAACGAGAGCGTCGAGAGTTTAAGCAATGACAACGACTTGGAAACGCAGACAGAGTCCGCGCCGAGAAGGAAATATGAAGGTACAAAAAATTAGAACAATAAAAAATTTCGAGATAGTTCTTTTATAAAACCATTAACTATTCGGTATTCTAAAACGAAACTCTAGCATTAATCTTACTTATATCGAGTTAGAAAGGGAGCACTTTCCTTTCTAACTAAATTTGAGTAAGATCAACGATGAGTCTCCTTCTAGAAGCCTTAATGTTATTTTTACTCGGTATATTTAACTTTGTTCAGTTTTTTCAGACAGTCAGACTTAGCAATACATTGTAATATTGATGTTGTGTCTTACAAAACGCTACATTAACCAATTGTAATGACGTAAAAGGTTCTTCCGACGGTTATATTTATTCATTCTTATAAATATGTAATTAAAACCAATCTGCATCGGCACGCGAGGTGGCGGCCCAATCTCCCTTTATCGATGCTGTACGGAAGGGTACACTGCAGTGGGTCGTTACAGTCTGATGTAATGATGATTATTATTAATAAAAACTCGATACTGAGTCGTCTTGGTAGATAACGCAGTGCCAGATATCGTCCGTCAATAGTGCTATACAGTGCCCCATCCCGAAATAAAAGTTCGGGATGAGAGCACTGTAGCTTGTGAAATTACCGGTCATAAGAGACCTAATCTGTTGTCTCGGCGACGGTGCAGTGCGGCATTGATGGAGAATAATACTGTTTTATCAGTTATTGGTCACCTTCAATGCCGCTTGTCATGGTCAGGCGTATCACTAACCATCAGGTGAGCGCCGACGAGTCCTGTTGACTTCTCAACATAAAAAAGCGTGTTTAAAAGAAGTGGTGGAAATTGATTTCTGCTCCTGCATAAGTATTTTTGTTACATGTAATTTTTATACCTTCTTCGTTTTTCTTGATTTTAACCAGCTAGTTGATATACTACTAGTTCAAATGTTAATTGGATGCCCCCATTTTTGTAATCGTCAATTTGTTTTTAATTTTTCAATGTTGTTTTGCCTGTAAAGACATGTTTTTTACACATTTCACATAAATTACTCCATTGTAATTTATAATATATGTCGCTGCAAGTCTATACAAATAATAAATAAAAACATTACATTAATCGTAATTATCCTATACTAATTCGTACTTTCACCGTCCGCAATAAAATACCAAACCTTATTTTTATAACGCACCTTATTTTATTGTCGTTTCTTCATCACTTTGTTTATTCGCCGTATTGTATTTTAAATAGACTGAAACCAATAAATACTAGATCAATTAATGATAGTGAGCAATGACGTCACATATCAATAATGTCATCGAAATATATGGCAAGTCCTTTTGGCAGTTCATAAAAAGTGCGTCAACGATTAGTGGTGTGAAATACCGATTGACTTCCTCCAAGAGAACCAGAGACCCCGTTTGAGTCGCGTGCGGTGCGTGCCAAGTGAGCACGTCGACGCCGCACACGGCCGGTGCGAGTGCACGCGCGGTGTCCGCGAGACGGCACTACGCGGTGTACGACATCGGACCCATGACTCATATTATAGCAAACAGAACGTTTTGTGTCAATTCTTTTTTTGAAACATTTTAACATATTTGTGATTGTTTTATTATATACTAGCGACCCGCCATGCTGGCACGGATGCAATAGATATTGTAATAGGCACGCTCGCGCTGCCGTCTCCGCAAACGCTACGTACCGCAATTTTTAAATCTCTAATATTTTGAAAAAATCAATTTAAACATATGTTATAAAGGCCATAGATCTATATAATCAATCATTATTTTAAGGTATTAATTGATAGATGAATGATGTATTGGTTAAAATCGCTTCGAAAATTTGCCATTATTGTTGAGAAAGTAATACAAAAA